>JACEFZ010027844.1:282500-288773 GCA_014155875.1 Cepaea nemoralis | reverse complement strand
TCTTCATGCCTTACAAACCACATACAAGTGCCTGAATTTTGTTGATTCCGTACAATATCATATATTGTTATTTGTTGGTTCTGACAGTATCATATATTGATATTTGTTAATTCTGGCGGTATCAGATATGTATGTGAGTGAGTTCAGAAAATCTCAGATATGTATCTTAAGTCGTTCAGTACGAACTCTTTCTTTTCATTTCTTCTTCCACCTCCCGTTATTAGATGGATGGATGGATGGTACACAACAGCTTATTACTGAGGTATCCCGGAGAGGGGCACAAAGTCTACAAAATGGTCATCTTGGGGAGGATGTCGCTGGTGTGTCCACACTTGCGCTTGCTGCAGTTGGTGACACTCATTTTTTTTTCATTTTTTAGCCAAAGTTTTTTTGTTTTTTTTTTAAATACTTTAAACTAATTGTTAGAGCCTATTTTATTATATTAAGGAGTTTTGGCCTTTTAGAGGCCGGACAAAAATTTTGCAAATAACATTTATGTAAGCTATGGTGTTTATTGAAAGGATAAAATATGATATATAGAGGTAAAATATAAAAATTAGTTATAAGACTCTCAAGCATGTGAAATAAAGCCATTACTTTTACACAAATGTTGAAGATAACTAACATTATTATCCATTTTATATTACGCATAAAACTGTCCCTAAATTCTATGAACATTTAATACAAGATTATGATAAACGTCACAATTATTTAAATCAAATAATATCTTTACACTACTTTTAGTAATGTCCCTTGAAACAACTCTAATGGTGTTGTGTCCCTTTATACTGTGCTAATTACATGACTTCCGTTTAACGCGGTTTTATTTCGTACATAACAATGTGTATTCTCAATTTGCATTGTGGTTTGTTTTTTTGTTTTTTTCAATTTCGATTATATCATTACCCTTAACCGGTTCAACCTCAAAGAGAGGTTATATTAGGGTCCATTCTTGGCTCAGATTACTAATATTCCTGCGACTGAATCGGCCACAAATAGCGGCTGATGACGGTTTCACCCACATAAAATATTAATTTGAAGTTGTTGTTGTCCAAAGAGGGAAATGGTACGACAATGTTTTCTTTTACATTTGCAAATACAAGGCCCCAGACATAAAATGCAGCAATAATCGGGGATTTCAATGCAACAGTGGGAAACGAAAAGATGACTGGTGTGACTGGTGAAATATGAACTAGGTGAGAGGAATGAGAGAGGTGACCGATTATTAACTTAGGCAGAATACCATGAAATTGTAATAGGTAACACCTAGTTTAAACAACATCCTCGACGATTATATACTCGGATAAACCCTGGAGATAATATTCGCAATCAGACTGACTACATACTGACCCAAAGGGATTCAGAAGTAGTTTAGTCAGGGCAAAAACTAGACCTGGAGCAGATGGTATAGTGATGATGTGTCAGTTATAGGAAAGATGAGGTTAAGACATAAAAACATAAAGAAAACCCCACAGAACATCAAATTAGATGTAGCATTACTTAGAACAGACAAAGAAATTAGAGATTGGTACAAGGTTACTGTAAGGAACAGATAGACTGCCATGGAGACAATACAGGCTACAGATGAACAATGGGACATGTTGCGGGAATCAATATAACAGACATCAACTGAAATCATTCTACCTAAACATGGAATTGCAAAAAAGAAATGGATGATAGATGAAATTTTAAATAAAGGCAGAGGGTATCTCAACATAAATTTCGAGCGCACTTGCGTTATCGCTGTAACTTACAAACTTCCATAAGAAACATAATGTTACGAGACAATTCGATTTAGAGAACTTTAGCATATGCTATATCTTGTAACTATGAGATACTTCTGGAAACTATAAATGACCTGACCTTGTTTCGTCTTTCCTATGCCGGTAATTGAGATATTTCTAGAAAGAACCGCCCTTTAAATTGTCCCAATCACCTGACTTTAATCTTGAAAAGAGCGATAATTTATAAATCTGTCTTGATTGTCTCCCTTCCATTCCTATTGTTTTCCCTAGTCAATTTTACATATTCGTGTCACTGTGAAGCAACTGGAGGACACTCAGAACCCTTCACCATAAGATCTGGAGTACGACAAAGTTGTGTCCTGTCCCCTCTCTTGTTCATAACATATATAGACAACATATGTAAAGAAACCAGCCAAGCGGAGACAGCAAGAATACCGCATGACGAGAACACAGAAGAAGAACCATCTGCAAATTTAACCATTAGAGAACTCCTGTTTGCGGACGACCAAGCACTAATAGCAAAATCAGAAGCTGAATTACAAGACCACATGAATAGTCTAATTGAAATGTGTAGGGAACATAGCGGGTAGCGGGGTAGGGGTATCCCCTATCAAAGGAGAAGTAAGGCGCCTCCTTCCCTCCGCTAGCCTACGGGACACCCTTGGGCAAGGTGGAGTACCCGTTTAGCCCCCCGATCAGGGTTACGTGAAGCCATGTGTGCAGGTGGTGGATGAAGATGGAGAGCAGCCGACAGATAGTTGTAGGTTATGGTCTCCACCTTAACGACGGTAGGCAGAGGATCTCCTTTTTTGAGGAGACAATGGCTGCGGTCACTGACCAGTATGGTCACTGCTGGGAAGGAAAGCAATGGCAAACTACCTTCTTTACACATGCCAAGAAAATCATGTTGTGTTCACTTATCGATAATCAGAGAAACGGCGTAAATGGGTGCTCCATAGGAGCAGCCTCGACCGGTAGGGTTAGTCATGCGCACCAGGTGACTCCAGACCGTCAACAGGCTACTAGGTGCAAAAGATTAATAGCATTGAAAGTAGGAACATGGAATATTAGAACAATGAATGCAGATGGAAAGTTGGAGGACATCAAAAAAGAAATGGAGAGAGAGAAGATTAACATGTTAGGAATATCGGAAACGAGATGGAGAGGAGCAGGGATAAGGACAGGAGAGGATTGTAAGATTATTTACTCGGGGGGAGAAGAACAGCAAAGAGGTGTAGCCATTATATTAGATAAGCAAACATCAAATTCTGTCAAAGGATATTGGGCTGTGTCAGACAGAGTTCTATTAGTAAAATTAAACGGAAGACCTTTTAAAATAAATGTAATTAAAGTATATGCCCCAACAAGTGAAAGCAGTGAAGAAAGTATAGAGATATTTTATAATGACATGGAGTCTGCTTTGAAGAACTGTAAAAAATCCGAAATAAATATCATAATGGGTGATTTCAACGCAAAAATAGGAAAGCAAAGCGATGGATGCAATGTAGGCAACCATGGTTTGGGAGAGAGAAATGAAAGAGGTTACAGACTTGTAGAATGGGCAAAAGAACAAGAAATGGTTGTAGGAAACACCTGGTTTAAACAACATCCTAGAAGATTATGGACATGGAGGAGTCCAGACAGCAGGATTAAAAACCAGATAGATTACATCCTGATAAGCAAAAGGTTTCGAAATGCATTAACAGTTGTAAAAACAGTTCCAAATGCAGACTGTTACAGTGATCACAGATTAATTACTGGCACATTGAGGGTAAAGTTAAAGAAAGTCAAGTATACAGCAGGAAACCCTAAATATGACTTGTACAAATTGAAAACTGACAAAGAAATACAAGATAATTTTAACATAGAAGTAAAGAACAAATTTGATTTATTGTCTGATCTAGAGATCCTATTTCAAGATGTAGATGATCAATGGGAAATGCTGAAGAATTCAATCAGTTGTGCAGCAGAAAAAACTATTCCAAAAGTAAAGAAAGTGGGCCGTAAGACATGGATGACTGAAGAAATTTTACAACTAATGGAAACAAGAAGACAGAACAAAAATAATCCTGCCAAATATGAAGAAATTCACAGAAAAGTCAGAACCTCATGTAAGGAGGCTAAAGAAACATGGCTTGAGAAAAATTGCAGAGAAATTGATAAACAACACAACAGTAAAAATGCGAAACTAATGCACAAAAGAATTCAGGAGATTACTAATCAAAGAACACGTACATCAGCAGGCTGCCTAAAGACAAAAGATGGAAGAGTAATAATAGAAAAAGATCAGATTTTACATGTATGGTCAGATTACGTGAAAAACCTTTATGACGATGACAGAGACGAACAATATATTGTTCAAAATAACAATGAAGGGCCAGCAATTTTGAAGAAGGAGGTTCAGAATGCTCTTAATCATATGAAATTTGGCAAGACCCCCGGTCCAGACAGCGTCACAACAGAAATGATTAATGCTTTAGAAGAATATGGAATAGATAAAGTTACCAGTCTGCTTAATACAATATATGATACTGGAAATATACCTCATGAGTTATGTAATTCTGTATTTATTGCAATTCCAAAGAAATCAGGAGCCTTGGAATATGATCAACATCGAACAATTAGTATAATGAGTCACATCACGAAGATTTTGCTAAGAATTATCATGCAAAGAGTTAGGAGGAAAATACAACCCGAAATAGGAGAAGAACAATGTGGGTTTGTAGTAGGCAAGGGTACAGTAAATGCAGTGTATATACTGAGAACCGTAATCGAACGTTCTATAGAAGTAAACAAAGATCTACACCTTTGCTTTATTGACTACACAAAGGCTTTTGATAAAGTGAGACATGTCAACATGATAAGGATGCTTGAAGATCTACAAATTGATGGGAAAGACCTTAGACTTGTAAAAAACATATATTGGAAACAACAAGCTGCCATAAGAGTTGATAATGAAGTAAGCCAATATCAGCCTATTAAGAGAGGTGTGAGACAGGGATGTGTAATGTCTCCAGATCTGTTTTCCCTGTACAGTGAAAATATTTTCAGAAATATTGAAAATATGGAAGGAATCAACATTGGGGGACGATGCATCAATAACATTAGATATGCAGATGATACAGTCTTGATTGCAGACAATGAACAGGATCTGCAAAATTTAGTAGATGCGGTTGTTACACACAGTGAACAACAAGGGTTAGAATTAAATTGTAAAAAGACACAGATTATGGTCGTCACTAGGAAGAACGAAATACCACAGTGTAATATACAAGTAAATGGGAATATTCTTCAACAAGTGAATAGGTACAATTATCTCGGAACAGTAATAACATCTGATGGGAGATGCCTTGAAGAGATTAGAACAAGGAATCGCCATGGCAAAAGTAGCCTTTAGCAAGATGAAAAACATACTGACCAATAAAAAGATGTCAATTGAAACGAGAAAAAGAGTGTTGAGATGCTACATAGAACCTGTACTTGTATATGGATGTGAAGCTTGAACAATGAGCAGCCAGGCTGAAAAACATCTGATGGCTGTAGAAATGTGGTTTCTGAGGAAAATGCAAAGAATACCATGGACAGCCAGAAAGACCAATGAACAAGTCATTCAAGAAACAAATGAAGATCGTAAACTGATCAGAGACATTAGACGTAGACAGTCACAATTTTTTTGGGCATGTTATGAGAAGAAATGATTTGGAGAACTTGGTGACAACTGGTAAGATCGAGGGGAACAGACCAAGGGGAAGACCTAGAAACAAGTATCTGGATGGCTTGGCCTTGTGGCATGGTCGAGACAGAAACACGGAACTGATCCACGACTCTGTTGATCGAGTGAGATGGCAGAACATGACCGCCCACGCTTACCGGCATGGCACATGATGGATGGATGGAGGGAACATAACATGAAAATTAGCACAAGCAAAACAGAGGTAATGACTATAACTAAAGAAGAACAAACAACAACAATTCACCTAAACGAACATCCTTTGAAACAAGTAAAGAGTTTCATGTACCTAGGAAGTATAATATCATCAAATGGCAGAACAGAAGATGAGATCGAAAATAGGTGCAATAAGGCAAATCAACTCATTGGACAAATGGCACCAATACTAAAGAACAAACATGTATCAATAACTACTAAGAAAGCACTTTACAACACAATCTTCCTACCAACTCTGTGCTACCAATGCCAAACCTGGACAATGACAGAATAAGAGAAAAGAAAAATCACAATAGCAGAAATGAGGTTCCTGAGAAGAATACTCAACGTATCAAGAAGAGATAAGATCAGAAATGAAGAAATCAGGGCTAAAGTGGGGGTTAAAGCAGCACTAGATTTTATTAGAAAGCAGCAAGTCAAATGGTTTGGCCATACAAGTAGGTTACCAGTCAACAGCATGCCACAACAAGCAATGATGTACAGACCAGATGGAAACAGAGCAAGAGGCCGACCACGTAAACGTTGCACGGAGGGAAAAGCAGAATCCATGGGAATGTTTATACTTCACCTCGACACCGCAAG
>JACEFZ010027844.1:275000-280000 GCA_014155875.1 Cepaea nemoralis | reverse complement strand
GAGTGAGCAATATCTACTTAGTCAGTCTTTAATCGCGGTTCCAACTTAATGCACAGGGTCACCCCATAATGCTTCATTCCTTTGCCAGTGAGTATTCATAAAATTATCTTTACTTTCCCTTATAAAAAGTAACCGTCACGACAAACCAACTGCGCACAGACATACATGAATAAGGCCGCTGCCAGACTGCCAATAAAACAGTCCACCACTAGAATGACAGTTCATCGTCGATGGAAGCGGCAGGCACTAGAATGCGAGCAGTTGCACACACATTACTGCTTAAGGCTAAACCAGCTAGTTTAACACCTGCCGGCTGTCATTTTTTTCTGAAAATGCAGTTCGGAATACTAAACACCGCGGACATATGTAACTGTATTCAATATGGAATCCATAGTGCATAGTATCGTTCCATGCACTTAACTCAGTAGCGCGCGACGAACCCATGTACTGCCATTTCAAAATGAGAAAAATGCGTAAGCAAACCGTAGCCAGGAGCAAAATCACTCCAGAGGCTTAACAGCTCAACAGACTATCTGTAACATGGACCGGAAGTCCGATTAATATTCAAATAAACGCTGTGCGCAGAAGATTGCAATGAAACAACCCATGACTGTTTTTTTTTAATAGTTTTGACAGAACAAAATTATTATTTTTGCTTTCTTTTTTACATTACTACATTTTAAAAAAATAATTATTTTTAAACCACAGACGTATAAGTGTTTCTTGCAAGCTTCTTGTACCTAGACAACTCCCATCTGAGCAAGGTCTTGAAGTTACCACATGCGTTTGCATGCTTTTTCTGGTAAACTTATACCAACTTTCCACAGGGTGTCTTATAAACTAATTTGCGGATAGTAAGTGTGTTATAAGAGAGGCGATGTCTGAATGTATGTATCTGAACTATTTTTCTCAGGTCGCCAGCATGGCGGTTAGGCGTTGTGCCGTTAAGGCCTGTAGCGTTTTTATGCTTGTGGCTACGGTTTGCAATCTCATTTTCCTCATGTTGGACTGGTAGTACATGGTTCCGTCGCTTTGTTACTCAGTGGGTGCGTGGGTGACACCGTGAGCTGTGAAATTCGCGTGGAATGCTTTTACATCTGTCCTATACAGTTCAGAACAATGGCTACCGGTGGTTGCTGAATTGACTGCTTTGTGCGACACTTTCGGCGGGTCGCCCTGCGGTAAGAGACCGAGCCATGTGAGAAAACCCGGGTCAATGAGGTCTTTCTGGTGACTGCCGAGTCCATCGACGATGAGCTGTGATATTCGTTGATGAATTTTGTGTTGACATTCTGACGGCGGCATTATGCACAGTGTACCTGTGCGGGCTGTTGGATTGCCTAGACTCCCGTCTATTCCACTTTTCACATTGGACAGTGGAGAGCATTTTGTGTGATATTCGCTGGCACGGGAATGGAGCATAATGGAGACGACCCGTTGCCGTGAAGTTGGAACCTCGACTAACTAACTAACTGCTCAGGGTTATATCCTTCTGACAGAATTAATTTTTCATTTTTATTTTTTATTTTGTTATCTTGTAAGTTGAACGAATTAATTATAATGACTTCTTCAGCTAGAAAGTTAGTTGCATAATCTTTACAGGACGTCACATTCAAACCTAACATTTTTGGCTCTTTGTGCATACTTGACAAGTTTACGTTCAGCAGTTTGTCCTTGCATTGTGAACGACCGGCACTCATACCATTGTATGAAAATCAAAGCAAGGAGAACTGCTGCCAAAACGCCCACAGCTGTGTTTTCGAACGTGGCATGTGGGATTAGAATTCATGTCTGTAACCCCTGAACAGAGCCGGCTAGAAGGACACTCTTAAAAGCAACAGTGAACTGAGTTTGAGTCCCGTGTACACAACAGCTTATTACTGAGGTATCCCGGAGAGGGGCACAAAGTCTACATAATGGTCATCTTGGGGAGGATGTCGCTGGTGTGTCCACACTTGAGCTTACTGCAGTTGGTGACACTCATTTTTTTTTCCTATTTTAACCAAGTTTTTTTTTTTTTTTTTTTTTTTTTAACAATACTTTAAACTAATTGTTAGAGCCTATTTTATTATATTAAGGAATTTTGGCCTTTTAAAGGCCTGACAAAAATTTTTTAATTATTAGCCATTTAATAAACGGTGATATTGAAAGGATAAAATATGATTATATAGAGGGAAAATATAAAAATTAGTTATAAGACTCTCAAGCATGTGAAATAAAGCCATTACTTTTACACAAATGTTGAAGATAACTAACATTATTATCCACTTTATATTACGCATAAAACTGTCGCTAAATTCTATGAAAATTTAATACAAGATTATGATAAACGTCACAATTATTTAAATCAAATAATATCTTTACACTACTTTTAGTAATGTCCCTTGAAACAACTCTAATGGTGTTGTGTCCCTTTATACTGTGCTAATTACATGACTTCCGTTTAACGCGGTTTTATTTCGTACATAACAATGTGTATTCTCAATGTGCATTGTGTTTTTTTTTTTTTTTTTTCAATTTCGATTATATCATTACCCTTAACCGGTTCAACCTCAAAGAGAGGTTATATTAGGGTCCATTCTTGGCTCAGATTACTAATATTCCTGCGACTGAATCGGCCACAAATAGCGGCTGATGACGGTTTCACCCACATAAAATATTAATTTGAAGTTGTTGTTGTCCAAAGAGGGAAATGGTACGACAATGTTTTCTTTTACATTTGCAAATACAAGGCCCCAGACATAAAATGCAGCAATAATCGGGGATTTCAATGCAACAGTGGGAAACGAAAAGATGACTGGTGTGACTGGTGAAATATGAACTAGGTGAGAGGAATGAGAGAGGTGACCGATTATTAACTTAGGCAGAATACCATGAAATTGTAATAGGTAACACCTAGTTTAAACAACATCCTCGACGATTATATACTCGGATAAGCCCTGGAGATAATATTCGCAATCAGACTGACTACGTACTGACCCAAAGGGATTCAGAAGTAGTTTAGTCAGGGCAAAAACTAGACCTGGAGCATATGGTATAGTGATGATGTGTCAGTTATAGGAAAGATGAGGTTAAGACATAAAAACATAAAGAAAACCCCACAGAACATCAAATTAGATGTAGCATTACTTAGAACAGACAAAGAAATTAGAGATTGGTACAAGGTTACTGTAAGGAACAGATAGACTGCCATGGAGACAATACAGGCTACAGATGAACAATGGGACATGTTGCGGGAATCAATATAACAGACATCAACTGAAATCATTCTACCTAAACATGGAATTGCAAAAAAGAAATGGATGATAGATGAAATTTTAAATAAAGGCAGAGGGTATCTCAACATAAATTTTGAGCGCACTTGCGTTATCGCTGTAACTTACAAACTTCCATAAGAAACATAATGTTACGAGACAATTCGATTTAGAGAACTTTAGCATATGCTATATCTTGTAACTATGAGATACTTCTGGAAACTATAAATGACCTGACCTTGTTTCGTCTTTCCTATGCCGGTAATTGAGATATTTCTAGACAGAACCGCCCTTTAAATTGTCCCTATCACCTGACTTTAATCTTGAAAAGAGCGATAATTTATAAATCTGTCTTGATTGTCTCCCTTCCCTTCCTATTGTTTTCCCTAGTCAATTTTACATATTCGGGTAACTGGAGGACACTCAGAACCCTTCACTATAAGATCTGGATCTTTTCTCCTGGGCATGCCGGTGTGCTGGGGAATGAACAGGCGACCAGATTGGCTGGCTCGGCAAAACTTGGTGGAGTATTGATGTATGACAAAACAGATGTGGTTGCGGCCTTGTGGGAGCACGTGTACACCTCTGAGGAGCAAATGGATCACCATGGTCTGGTAAGAATGAGACAGCGAGGTGTGACGAGGGGATCTGGCCGATGCTCGACGCTCAGAGGAAAGGCGAGACGGACATATAATCAGATTGCTGCTGGAACTATTAGTGTTGGAACTCTTCGCTGGCTGCTGAGGATGGGGACGGAGCGCTTATGGGAATGTCCCGAATGCTGTGATGTCGGTTCCTAAATCAATCAATCAATAAATCAATCTGGAGTACGACAAGGTTGTGTCCTGTCCCCTCGCTTGTTCATAACATATAAAGACAACATATGTAAAGAAACCAGCCAAGCAGAGACAGCAAGAATACCGCATGACGAGAACACAGAAGAAGAACCATCTGCAAATCTAACCTTTAGAGAATCCTGTTTGCGGACGACCAAGCACTAATAGTAAAATTAGAAGCTGAATTACAAGACCACATGAATAGTCTAAATGAAATTTGTAGGGAACATAACATGAAAATTAGCACAAGCAAAACAGAGGTAATGACTATAACTAAAGAAGAACAAACAACAACAATTCACCTAAACGAACATCCCTTGAAACAAGTAAAGAGTTTCAAGTACCTAGGAAGTATAATATCATCAAATGGCAGATCAGAAGACGAGATCGAAAATAGGTGCAATAAGGCAAATCAACTCATTGGACAAATGGCACCAATACTAAAGAACAAACATGTGTCAATAACTACTAAGAAAGCACTTTACAACACAATCTTCCTACCAACTCTGTGCTACCAATGCCAAACCTGGACAATGACAGAAAAAGAGAAAAGAAAAATCACAACAACAGAAATGAGGTTCCTGAGAAGAATACTCAACGTATCAAGAAGAGATAAGATCAGAAATGAAGAAATCAGGACTAAAGTGGGGGTTAAAGCAGCACTAGATTTTATTAGAAAGCAGCAAGTCAAATGGTTTGGCCATGCAAGTAGAATACCAGTTAACATCATGCCACAACAAGCAATGATGTACAGACCAGATGGAAACAGAGCAAGAGGCCGACCACGTAAACGTTGGACGGAGGGAATAGCAGAATCCATGGGAATGTTTATACTTCACCTCGACACAGCAAGGTACAAGAGGAACATGACGAGATGAGCTGGGTCACTGTGATTATCTCAGTGTGTGTA
>JACEFZ010027844.1:222500-270000 GCA_014155875.1 Cepaea nemoralis | reverse complement strand
AGTAAGAGCATTCCTTTGCTGATCCGGCAGCTTCTGCAGCTTGTCTTGTTCCAGATGTATAGGTGTCAACTTTCCTCTGGAGTGAACTAGGCAGGCCGAGAGAGGGATCATGCTGCATGGGCTACACATGGTTTCTTTATTTTAGCCCAGGCGTTGTGCTATGGAGAGGCAATAGCTCCATCCCTGCTGATAAGAAACAGCAGATGGATAGATGGGTCGAGCACTATTTAGAGCTTTACTCAAGTAAGACCAAGCTAGCGGATGATGCCCTCAACGCCATAGAGGCCCTGCCAACTCTTGACCACCTGGACACACTTCCCACCATAACAGAAGTTAAGTGTGCTATAAATGAACTTGCATCTGGCAAGGCTCCAAATAAGGATGGGATTCCAATAGAGGTAATCAGGAGTGGGCAAGACACACTCACTTTACAGATCCACCAGCTAATAGAGCTATGCTGGCGAGAAGGACAAGTCCCACAGGATTTCAAAGATTCAAACATCATAACGCTGTACAAGAACAAGGGCGAACGGAGCGACTGTAACAACTATAGGGGTATCTCACTTCTGTGTATTGTTGGGAAAGTATTTGCCAGAATTGTTCTGCGCAGACTTCAAGTCCTGGGAGATCAAGTCTACCTCGAATCACAGTGCGGCTTCCGTCAGAACCGGTCTACCATTGATATGATATTCTCATTGCGACAGATGCAAGAAAAATGCCCGGAACAAAATCAGCCACTGTTTATTGCCTTCATCGACCTCACAAAGGCATTCGATTTGGTCAGTCGTGAGGGTCTGTTCAAAGCACTAAAGAAGATTGGCTGCCCACCAACTCTTCTGTCCATTGTGGAATCGTTCCACACAGGCATGAAGGGTATAATCAAGTTTGATGGCTCAACTTCAGAAGAGTTTGAAATCAAGAGTGGAGTTAAGCAAGGTTGTGTACTAGCCCCCACGCTCTTTGGGATATACTTGTCACTTCTACTGAAATATGCCTTTCGTGATCAGGATGACGGTATATACATTCACTCACGCTCAGATGGTGGCCTCTATAATGCTCAGAGATTGAAGGCCAAGACCAAAATTCAATCAATCAATCATGTGCCATGCTGGAAAGCGTGGGCGGTTATGACTCGCCATTTCACTCGATCACCAGTGTCGTGGATCAGCTCAGTGTTCCTGTCTCGTCCATGCCATGTGGCCAAGCCATCCAGGTATTTTCCTCTCGGTCTTCCTTTTGGTCTGTTCCCTTCGATCTTGCCAGTTGTCACTAAGTTCTCCAATCCATTTCTTCTCATAACATGTCCAAAAGATTTTGACTGTCTACGTCTAATTTCTCTAATCAGTTTACGATGTTCATTTGTCTCCTGTAGTAGACCAAAATTAGGAGGGTACAAATCAGAGATTTGCTTTTTGCGGATGATGCTGCGATTACGACCCACTCTGAGGAAGAATTACAACATCTACTATCTGCATTCTCCAATGCTTGTTCTGAATTTGGTTTAACAAATAACAAAAAGAAGACACAGATTATGTCACAAGGTGCACATGGTGTACCATCAATCTTTATTGACGACGCCGAACTGGAGATAGTAGACCATTTTACATATCTAGGAACAGAGGTAAATAGCAAATTATTCCTCGATCAGGAAATCAACAGCAGGATTGGCAAGGCAGCAACAACAATGAACATGTTAGCAAAAAGAGTCTGGGAGAACAGGAAGCTTACTGCCAAAACAAAAGTCCTCGTCTACCAAGCCTGTGTCCTTAGTACTCTTCTTTATGGCAGTGAAACCTGGACAACTTACTCACGCCAAGAGAAACGTTTAAACAGCTTTCATATGCGGTGTCTGCGAAGAATACTTGGTATTAAGTGGCAAGACAAAATCTCAAATACTGAAGTATTGGAAAGATCAGGTTGTGTGACGGTGTATTCCATGCTCAGTCTTCGTAGACTTAGATGGATAGGACATGTTAGGAGGATGGGTGATGGTAGAATACCAAAGGACATCTTTTTTGGTGAATTACAGACGGGTAGGAGATCTCAGGGTCGGCCTCTACTACGATACAAAGATGTGTGTAAGCGGGACATGATTGATACAGGCATTGATAATGCACACTGGGAGCAAGTCGCCGCTGAACGTGTTGCATGGAGAGCAACTATCAGAAATGGAATAAAGACAAAGGAGAAAATGATTGCAGATAAAGCACACACAGAGCGTGAAAGACGTAAGATGGTGCAAAATGGTGGAAATGACCATGTTTTCTCATGCATCTACTGTGGGCAAACATTTGCAGCAAGAATTGGCCTTACCAGCCACACTCGCCACCGCCATGGATCGTAGTTATTAAGCATTTTTGAAGCACAATGTACCAAACTATCGTCTGTCAAGACGGAAAGGTGCCAATGTATAAAAGAGGCGACGTCTGAATGTATGTATTTGAACTATTTTGCTCAGAGTTATATCCTTCTGACAGAATTAATTTTTTATTTTAATTTTTTAATTTTGTTGTCTTGAAAGTTGAACGAATTAATTATAATGACATCTTCAGCACAATCTTTACAGGACGTCACATTCAACCCTAACATTTGTGGCTGTTTGTGCGTACATGACAGGTTTACGTTCAGTAGTTTGCCCGTGCTTTCTGAACGACCGGCACTCATACCATTGTATGGAAATCAACGCAAGGAAAACTGCTGCCAAAACGCCCACAGCTGTGTTTCGAACGTGTCATGGGGGATTAGAATTCATGTCTGTAACCCCTTCGGAACAGAACCGGCTAGAAGGACACCCCTAAAAGCAACAGTGAAGTGGGTTTGAGTCCCGTCTACACAACAGTTTGTTACTGAGGTATCCCGGAGAGGGGCACAAAGTCTACATAATGGTCATCTTGGAGAGGATGACGCTGGTGTGTCCACACTTGCGCTTGCTGCAGTTGGTGACACTCATTCCCCCGCCCCCCCCCCCCCCCCCCCCCTCTTTTAGGAAAGAAAATTTTTTTATTATTTCAAACTAATTGTTAGAACCTATTTTATTAAGGATATTTGGCCTTTTAGAGGCCGGACAAAAATTGTGTAACGTAACTAACAATTTAACATATGGTATTTGTTGACAGGATAAAATTTGATGACATGTAGGGGAAAAATATAAAAATTAGTTATAAGACCCTCACGCAAGTGAAATAAAGCCATTACTTTTACACAAATGTTGAAGATAACTAACATTATTATCTCATTTTATATTACGCATAAAACTGTCGCTAAATTCTATGATAATTTAATACAAGATTAAGATAAACATCACAATTATTTAAATCAAATAATACATTTACAATACTTTTGGTAATGTCCCTTTAAACAACTCTAATGTTGTATGTCCCTTTATGCTATTCTAATTACATGATTTCTGTTTAATGCGATTTTATTTCGTACATAACAGTGTGTATTCTCAATGTGCATTGTGTTGTTGTTGTTTTTTTTTTCAAGTTTCGATTATATCATTACACTTAACCGGTTCAACCTCAAAGAGAGGTTATATTAGGGTCCATTCTTAGCTCAGATTACTAATAATACTGCGACTGAATCGGCCACAAATAGCGGCTGATGACTGTTTCACCCACATAAAATATTAATTTGAAGGTGTTGTTGTCCAAAGAGGGAAATGGTGCGATAATATAACCACGTGTTTTCCTTTACATTTGCAAATACAAGGCCCCAGACATAAAATGCAGCAATAATCGGGGATTTCAATGCAAAAGTGGGAAACGAAAATATGAGTGGTGTGACTGGTGAATATGAACTAGGTGAGAGGAATGAGAGAGGTGACAGATTAATAACTTGGGCAGAATAACATGAAATGGTAATAGCTAACACCTGGTTTAAACAATATCCTCGACGATTATATACTCAGAAAAGTCACGGAGATAATATTTGCACTCAAACTGACTACATACTGACACCAAAGACATTCAGAAGCAGTTTAGTCAGAGCAAAACCTAGAGCAGGAGCAGACGGTTATAGTGACCATGTGTCAGTTATAGGAAAGATGAGGTTAAGACATAAAACATTAAGAAAGACCTCAGAACATCAAGTTAGATCTAGCATTACTTAGAACAGACGAAGAAATTAGAGAAAGATACAAGGTTACTGTAGAGAATAGATATAATGCCATGTAGATAATACAGACTGTAGGTGAACAACGGCCAGCTTCGTGGCTTAGAGGTTATGACTTTTCTCCGTAATCTCGTATACTCTCGTCGGTGACGTGATGACGGTGAGAACCAGCAGTGGTTCGAATCGCATCGGTAACTTACGGAGTATGTGAGCGGCCGCTCAGAAAGCAATGGCAAACTACTGAGCGTAATCTTGCCAAGAAATCAACATACAGCTGAAAGATGCTGGTGTTGACAGCGATGTCCTGTAAAGGATATGCAAAAAAAAAAAAAAAAAAGATGAAAAACGGGACTTGTTGCGGGAATCAATATAACAGACATCAAATGAAATCATTCCCTCTAAACTACAGAATTGCAAAAAACAAAAAAGAAATGAATGATAGATGAAATTTTGACAAAAAGCAGGGGATATCTCAACATATATCGCGAGCGCACTTGCGTATCGCCGTAGCTTACAAACTTCCTATAAGAAACACACTGTTACGAGACAATTCGATATCGAGAACTTTAGCATATTCTATATCTTGTAACTATGAGATACTTCTGGAAACTATAAATGGCCTGACATTGCTTTGTCTTTCCTATGCCGGTAATTGAGATATTTCTAGAAAGAAACACCCTTTAAATTGTCCCAATCACCTGACTTTAATCTTGAAAAGAGCGATAATTTATAAATCTGTCTTGATTGTCTCCCTTCCATTCCTATTGTTTCCCCTAGTAAATTTTATATATTCAGGTCACTGTGATTATCTCAGTGTCAGTACATCCGTGTCCTGTACAGCGAAGCCGTGATGCATGTTCTGATAATCATGATAATTACAACTTAACGGCGGATAACAGTACGCACTTTCTACAAGAATACGGCAAGAAAACAACTGTAGCGGTAGGAAGTGTTTGTTAAACTGCGAAATAATACAGGGGATGGTGAAGTTTGATTTGTCCCTCAGGCGTGGGCAATAAGCTTGGCATTTAAATGTTCTGCGGTGGGGTTTTCTTGATGTAGTTTTACACGCGTCTCTCTCTCTCTCCCTATATCTCTCTGTCTTTCTCTCTGTCTCTCTCTCTATCTCTCTCTCTCTCTCTCTCTCTCTCTCTCTCTCTCGATATCTCTCTGTCTCTCCACTTATCGCTTTCTCTTTCTGATTTATATTGGTTCTTTCTTTCTTTCGTTCTTTCTTTCTTTCTTTCTATCTTTCTTTCTTTCTTTCTTTCTTTCTTTCTTCTTTCTATTCTTTCTTTCTTTCTTTCTTTCTTTCTGTCTTCCTTTCTTTCTTTCTTTTCTGTCTGTCTGTCTGTCTGTCTGTCTGTCTGTCTGTCTGTCTGTCTGTCTGTCTGTCTGTCTGTCTGTCCACCCAAACCCACCCATTGATCTGTTAGTCCGCCCACCCGTGTAAGTGTGTGTGTTTGTGTGTGTGTGAAAGTGTGTGTATGTGTGTGCGTGTGTATGTTTTGGCTTGCCTAAGCCTTGAGAATAAAGTTCGTTCCCTCGGTCTCCATGTCGCTTTATCGCCCTTCCCCTCCCTTTCTCTCTCTCTCTCTCTCTCTCTCTCTCTCTCTCTCTCTCTCTCTCTCTCTCTCTCTCTCGCGCTCTCTCTCTCTCTACCTATCTATCTACCTATCTATCTATCTCTTAACTTTGGATATTTAATTATTTTCGTGCTGTAGTTTTCTCTGCCTATACTTCTAGTCTCCCCCCCCCAACTCTCTCTCTCTCTCTCTCTCTCTCTCTCTCTCTCTCTCTCTCTCTCTCTCTCTCTCTCTCTCTCTCTCTCTCTCTCGCTGTGTCTCGCTCTATCTCTCTCACTCTCTAGCTGCACCACTCGCTTGCTGTATCTCTCTCTGTTTCTTCTCTCTCTCTCTCTCTCTCTCTCTCTCTCTCTCTCTCTCTCTCTCTCTCTCTCTCTCTCTCTCTCTCCCTGTGTGTGTGTGTTTGTATGTGTGTGTGTTTTAGGAAATGTGACCTATTATGTAGTTTTACTACTCATTTTTCCGGATATTCTTTCTTTCCCTCTTAGTCTTACTTTCTCCCTCTCCAGAATTGTCATACCGTCATTGTGTAATTTATAATTATTTCTCTGATTGCGTGAACGTCTGGCTGCCTGCCTACCTGTCTGTATGTATGTCAGTAAATCTGTCTAGCTGCCTATCTGCATGCCTGTGTATCTGTCTGTCTGTGAGAATATCTGTTTGTCTGTGTTTCTGTCTGATTAACTACTGTCTACTTTCTTTTCTGTGGAAAGTTGCATATTCTTTACAGGACGTTGCAGTCAACACCAGTATTTTACTGCCATTTGTTGATATCTTGGCAAGTTTTACGTTCAGTAGTTTGCCATTGCTTTTTGAACGACCGGCTCCCATATCAACACGTTAAAACCAGCGCAACACGGTCTGCTGCCAAATCGGTAACCGCTGTATTTCGAACGCGGGATAAGCGGCATTACGAATCGCGACCAGTAACGTCAACGCCACGGAGCCAGCACTACTTGCTTACATGTCTGTATATCTGCTTTGTCAGTCTTTCTATCTGCTTACCTGTCTGTATATTTGTCTTCACTACTCGTTTATATGTCTGTATCTTTGTCTTACAACCCGCTTGTTGTCTATCTGTTTGACGGTCTGTCTAAATGTTAGCCTGTCTGTTCATCTGTCTTACTACATTCTTGCCTTTCTGTCTATCTGATTGGTTGTCTATTTAGCTGATGTTCTACCTGGTTATTATCTACCTCATCCATTGCTATACTATTTCATATATCTATCTGTTTCTCTGCCGGCTTCGTGGCTAGAGGTTAGCAACTTTTCTCCGTAATCTCGTATACTCTCGTAAGTAACGTGACCGACGGTGAGAATCAGCAGTGGTTCGAATCACGCCGGTAACTTACGGGGCATGTGAGCCGGCCGCTCAGAAAGCAATGGCAAACTACTGAGCGTAATCTTGCCAAGAAATCAACAATCAGCTGAAAGATGCTGATGTTGACAGCGATGTTCTGTAAAGGATATGCAAACATTTTTTTATGTTTCTCTATCTGCATATATTGCTACATCTGACATCAGTCTGTATGCTTGCTTGCTTGCTTGCTTGTGTTCGTTGGCTTGAGCTCCAACGCGAAGTCCTGTATGTCGGATGAAGACATCCTGTTGTCCAACATCAGTGTGATGTCATACAGGACCTGAGGTTTACGTGAGTATCCGTTGTCCCATGTCTGGCTTATTGGTGTGCAGACTGGTGGTTTCTCGCCGTGCAAGCAGACACTCTGCGACTTCTGAGGAATCGGCGATCCTACTGACTTCAGCCAGGACCCTGAAGGGACCTGTTGCCCAGGACGCTCGTCGAGGACGCGTCAGTAGGTCTTGGCCAGTATATAACCCGGCCCTGGTGCCTTGGAAACACCTCTGCGTCCCAGTCTGTATGATATAGATACCTATCTATATGTTTTATTCCCCATATATTGCTACATCTGACCCATCCATCTCTGTGTCATGATCCCCCAACGCTGTGATCTATATATATTGCCATTAGCATGCCTTTATCAGCTTTCAGCAATGCATCAATAAATTACTCTTGCAAAAAATACACGATATCGCTTGGCAAACGCCAAGCATACGCACACGCACTCATACATACTTACACACACAGATACACACACACACACACAGAGACACACACACACACACACACACACACACATACACACACACACAGATACACACACACACACAGACACCACACACACACACACACACACACACACACACACACATATCGGCACCATGGGGGCCTTCAGAAATAACAGCAGGTATTTTATCTTCGTTATTGGGAAATAAACATGTTTTTACTGTTTCATTTTTTTTTTTCGTTTGCACAATTAAACATTTGTCACAGTAATTTGGTGTAAAAGTACATATGAGAAAGATACAGATAGGGAGAATGGTGCAAATGATACCCCGATCTTCCTTGGTGAAACCTCACTTCAACAGTTGCAATCTGACACCTATTTAGGCAGAAATGCAGACAAAGATTAATTTGTTGGTGCGTTTGTTCGCTTGAACTCAAGTGTAGTTCATGTACGTGTTACTATATGGTGTATTTTTAATTACTCCGTGGCGAAAGAGTGGTACGGACGCGAGTCGTACTCCCGTATACCCGGATTCGAAACACAGCGGTGCTGGTTTTTCCGAACAAGGTAATAGGTGTCGGTCGTTCAGAAAGCAATGGCAAACTACTGAACGTAAAACTTGCCCAGGTATCACGAACAGCCAAAATGCTGGGGACTGACTGATACGCCCTGTCAACGGACATACAACTACTTTTTTTTTAAGTGTTTGAAAATATTGCCGCTCCAAGTTTTGTATTTACCTATTATGATGCATGAACTTTACACAGGGTGAATACAAAACTTGGACCGGCAATATTTACAAACACTGCGCCGTCATTAAAAATACACTCTATACTTCTTAGTGCACTGGACTGATTTGTGCATGTGGATTAACATTCCCTTTTCCCAGTGTCACTCGCCACAAAGCGAACTCAATCCGACTTCTGAGGTACTTGTAATCTAAGTTCCCAAGTCAATGGACAATAAAGTCAACATTTTAGTGCAAGCTGACCGATGTAGGGGTTGAACCCGCTACCTTGACATCAGCACACCGGAAGTTTAAGAACGCGCGGTCTTATCTATTCTCTGTAGAGGGAGATGAGGGAATACATGGGGATATTAACATTATTATTATTATTCTCAGTCCAAGGTCAGACGTTAGCATGAATGAATGTAAATACAGCAGCAGTCAACTTAAGCTTTTTGCCATATCCATGGAGTTCGTCATCAAACTGAGAGGTTGTCGGCCAGAATAGTTTTCTCTCTTCTGCATATGTTGGACACTCTTGCAACAAATGTTTAGTTGTCCTTTTACCAGTCCCATAGTTACATTCACCAGTATCCCTTATCATTCATTCATTCATTCATTCATTCATTCATTCATTCATTTATTCATTCATTCATTCATTCATTCATTCATTCATTCATTCATTTAGTAGCATGTCCTTTGCAGAACATAGCAGAACCCATAACAACCTTCCGGAAAACTTCTCGGTCATAAGCAAGATGGCCCTCGTCTGATACACCCATCTGGAGATCATCTGCCACATCCTGAACCCATCTTCTTTTTGGCCTTCCTCTTACTCTCGTCCCGGGCATATACCCCTTCATTATTGTTCTCTCCAAATCATCATGACGTTTCAAGTGACAAAAGTATTTCAATTTTATTTATTTTATGGTCTTCAGTAGCCAACCTTCGTCAATATTCAGATCTTGTCGTTCATTATAACCAGTCATACAAGAACATACGACAGATAATAAACAGCATATTCACACCAACCATATGCTACCAATTTCAAACTTGGACTTTATCCAAATCACACGTTCGCACCATCAACACCTGCGAGATGAGATGCCAGAGGAGAGCTGCCAACTTAACAATCCGAGACCGAGTAAGAAATGCTATTATCAGACAGATAGTAGGATCAACACCTTGTGTCACATTTATTGAAAGACAGAAGATCAAGTGGTTTGACCATGTCGTTAGAATGCAACACCATCAACTACCATCACTGGCCTTCATTCAAAGATCATCTGCGACGAGACCAAGAGGACGTCCAAGAAGAAAATGGATTGACATCAAAGACATGGTACAATCACACGGAATGACACTATCCAGTGCCGCCCATCGTGCGCTGGAGAGCAAGTTATTCCTCCTCACGACGCTTGACGTCAGACGTGGATGATGATGATGATGATGATGATGATGATGATGATGATGATGATGATGATGATGATGATGATGAAATAAAAACAATAAACGTAGTCGTTTCATTCTTTTAGCACGCGAAAACCTACGTCAACGAAGCAACACTTCATGGTGTTTGATAAATAACACCAGACGGGTGGTTACAAAAATACATGTTCGTATCTTCCGTAAAATATATTAACATTTAAAATACAGATTGTCACTCAATATTCCACCAGGGACATCTGTCCTAAGCAGTCCACGTCTCGCTTCCATTCCCTTTATGCTGTACTCTAATGTACTCACTCTTAGAGCTCAATGGGTTTGCAGGAAGAGAGTCTCCAGGGGCGTATTCTTCTATTGATTGTGTAGCTAGTAGACAAGCGACCTGTATACCTGGTGACACGATCAATGGTTATCTCCCATTGATGACCATAATGTACTAGATTGTTTGTTGGGGTACGGGGGTGGATAGACAGCAATACTTTAATACATTGGTCATGTGCTGGAATAGCCAATGAGGAGGTGGTATTTTTACAGTATACCTGGGCACCCGTGTCTATCCAGTGGACAACTGGTACCATAAATATTTATGGGAAGAAAAGGCAGGAGACGTTGTTATTCACTACATTACTTATCGAGAGCCGACTGATCTATAAATAACTTGTGGACTGCTTAGGACAGGTGTCCCTAGTGGAATATTGAGTGACAACCTGTGCTCTAAGAATTGCTTCATAAGAGATGTTGAATGAAAGAATGTATGAGAGGAAATGTCAGACGGGCCTGCGTGCCCAATTCTTAACCCTTGGAAAATAAAGATTTACTTACTTACTTACTTACTTACTACTTTTGGGCAACACTTTATGCTCAATCTTCCTCAAGGCATAGAACTGTATTATAGAAAGCCCCGTAGAAGGTACTTTAGTCTGAGTGTGAAGTTTTATGCCTTCACATATTCTGAGTCACGACAAATGAGCTGAAATAGCCAGTCCACTTCCTGGAAATGCGCCGTGTGTGTCAGTGAGACTATAGAATCGCTTGCAAGTGTAACCACTGCCTGTTATAATTTAGTCCATGCCGTGTGGCGTTGGTGGTAATGTCTGACCAGTCTTCTGTCACGTATGCTGTCTATCTGGTCTGATATTGGCGTTCCTCCCTGTCATGATGTCAAACTGTCCAGTATCTTTTCTCTCAGTCTTCCTAACTCTCCCCCCCCCCCCCTCTCAACTGTCCTGTTATGACGACACGCTCCGCCTTTCCCCTTCTCATGACATTCCCAAAGAATGTGAACTGTCTTCTTCTGATGCGAGTACCCAGATTTCTTTGTGAGTTCTTTGAAGATATCTTCATTGCCCTTTCTATCCATCTACCATGTTCTCATCATTCTCCTATTAAACCACATCTTCGGAGGTTCCACATTATTCCTCACTTGCCTGCTAATTGTCCATGATTCGCTTCAGTACATCAGGATTGACCCAATATAGCTCTCAAGAACTCTATTCCTCAGCTCGGTTGACAAAGAGATGTAACCACATGTGATAACAATGTCCTTGACAATAAAATCGAACCTCACTAAATGTCGAGTGACACCATTCGCTTCTCTGACAGCAACTAGTGGCAGCGTCAGAAATGTCGTGACTCCAAGATACAAATCTAAGTGCCACGCAAAAAAAATAATTTGTGTCTTGCAGCTACGAACCGCGCCCTATCACGTTTGTATCATTTTGCTAGCAGCGTGGTAAGGGTGAACATCAATATGTTTATGGCGACTGTTTTTTTCGTTCCTCTCGCTGTTATTTCTTAATTTGTGAAACGCCATTGAAAATCGACTCTGAAGGCCGACGGTTTTGATGTCAAGGTAGGTATAATAGCATAGTAGATGCAGCACAAGTCGAGTCATGACATGGTGTGGGTTATATGTGTTCAGATGTTTGACATAACCGTCACTGTTTTTTTTTAAATTCGCATATCCTTTTACAGGACACCGCTGTCAACAGCATCATCTTTCAGCTGATTGTTGATCTCTTGGCAAGTTTACGCTCAGTAGTTTGCCATTGCTTTCTGAGCGGCCGGCTCATTATCCCGCAAGTCACTAGCGCGGGTAGAACCGCTTCCAATTCTCGCGTGCTGCTAGACCCTGCGTGG
The DNA here is from genome assembly GCA_014155875.1 of Cepaea nemoralis. NCBI lineage: Eukaryota > Metazoa > Mollusca > Gastropoda > Stylommatophora > Helicidae > Cepaea > Cepaea nemoralis. The sequence continues at coordinate 257,902 of JACEFZ010027844.1, read as the reverse complement.
ATAAAAGGGATTACGGCTAAAGTCGTGTAACCCCTCTGCCAGAGAGACCGGCAACCGTCACTACAGTCTTCTTCTTCTTCTTCTTCTTCTTCTTCTTCTTCTTCTTCTTCTTCTTCTTCTTCTTCTTCTTCTTCTTCTTCTTCTTCTCCTTCTTCTTCCTCTCCTTCTTCCTCTCCTTCTTCTTCTTCTTCTTCTTCTTCTTCTTCTTCTTCTTCTTCTTCTTCTTCTTCTTCTTCTTCTTCTTCTTCTTCTTCTTCTTCTTCTTCTTCTTCTTCTTCCTCTTCTTCCTCCTCCTCCTCCTCTTTGTCTTCTTCTTATTTTTTCTGGTACCCTTTATCACCCATTGGCGTATATAGGTCTTCAACCAACTCACTCTACACCCTCTTCTCCTTAGCTACCACACCCAACTGTGTGCATGCTTTGGCAATCTGATTCATTTCTTTTTCTTCTTCTCTTCGCCGTTTTATTGTGTTTTTTAAGGCTTTCGTCTGTTTCTTTTTCCCCCATAATTCCCAGACGAAGACCATTCTAGTACCACAAGACTGGACCTTTGATAACTACTGCACTCTGTGACCGAGTCTATGTGGTAGGGATTTCACTTGGAGAATTTAGTACAGTTTCTCCAACTGTGACTCGTGAGAGTCCGTGAGACAGGGTGACACGAGGAAAAGACAGCGGAGACTGCACGAGGGTATCAGGAGACAGCACATTTACTGAGTAATCCTGTGTTGCGACATTCTGGTCTGAAGTTCAGCGCTGATGTATTTACTGGTGACTTTTATATTCAAAGCTGGTCGTATGGTTGTGGGCTTTGAGTTGCTGTTAAACTACATTTGTAGACTGGATGACGGGTGCGGGGGAAGACAGACTGACAGACAGACGAGTATGCAGACAGACAGACAGACAGACAGACAGACAGACAGACAGACAGACAGACAGACAGACTGACAGACTGACAGACTGACAGACAGACGAGTATGCAGGCAGACAGACAGACAGACAGACAGACAGACAGACAGACAGACAGATAGACAGACAGACAGACAGGCAAGAAAGAAAGAAAGAAAGAAAGAAAGAAAGAAAGAAAGAACGGAAGGAAGGAAGGAAGGAAGGAAGGAAAAGAAAGAAGGAAGGAAGTAAGGAAGGAAGGAAGGAAGGAAGGAAGGAAAAAAGAAAGAAAGACAGAAAGAAATTACGAAAGGATGGAAGGAAGGAAGGAAGGAAGGAAGGAAGGAAAAGGAAGGAAGGAAGGAAGGAAGGAAGGAAGGAAGGAAGGAAGGAAAAAGAAAGAAAGAAAGAAAGAAAGAAAGAAAGAAAGAAAGAAAGAAAGAAAGAAAGAAAGAAAGAACGAAAGAAAGCCTGTTCTCCAAACCAACACAGCCACCCGGTGCAGATACCTAGGCCGTCATCAACTCCAGATTTCTGGTCTAAATTATGTCCATATTGCTACATTCCAGGCTAGATATATGGTGGCCTGGAGAACGATTCTTGTTGTCTGTGAACAGAAATCCATTTGGCTGTTTCCGGCAACCTGCCTGCATTTGAGGCTCTATCATTGTTGCTGTTGTAACTTGCCTGTTTGTTGTTCAAAGAGACATATGGAACGGGTCAGACTGATGTTGGGGGGGGGGGGGGGGGGGGGGTATCTAGACTGTTTGTCTGTTGGTGTTAATGGGGGAAGCTAGACTGTTTAGCATTGTAGGCTGAGACAATTACACTGTTTGTCCGTTGGTGTTAATTGAGACAATTAGACTGCTTGTCTATAGGTGTTTGGAAAGACAACCAGACTGTCTGACCTTCGATGTTAATGGAGATAACTAGTCTGTTTGTCTTCTGGTTTTAATGAAGACAATTAGACTGTTTGTCTATTAGTGTTGGGAGAGACAACTAGACTGTCTGTGCTTCGGAGTTAATGGAGATAAATAGACTGATATACTGTCCTTTGGCGCTAATGGAGACAACTAGACTGCTTGTCCTTTGGTGCTAATGGAGACAACTAGACTGTTTGTCCTTTGGTTTTATTGTAGGAAATTGGACCGTTTGTCCTTTGGTGTTAATGGAGGAAACTAGACATTTTGTCAATTAGATTGTTTGTCCGTTGATGTTTTTAGAGACATCTATACCGTTTGTCCTTGGGTGTTAATGAAGGAAACAAGACGATTCTGTGATGTTTTAAAAAGAACTAAACGTGTCCTTTGGTGTTTTAGGGACAACTAGCCAGTTTGTCTTTTGGAGTTCATGGAGGCAACTAGACTGTTTGTCCTTTGATGTTAATGAAGACAACTAGACCGTTTGTCTATCTGTGTAACTGGAGTAAACTGGAATATGCGCACCTGCTGTTTTCTGATGGCTTCTGTTAATGTTATTGATTTGCGTAAGGGCAGACAACTGAAGTGGATTGGTTTCTTGTGCTAAAGGGAAAGATAGCGCAAGTGTTCTTAAACTGTGGAGGCTACATATGCCATCTCATGCTTTGAGGAATTCCTGATTTGAAGCCAGGGTTGAGACATTCAAATTGTACCATATCTGTTCCTTTTCATTAGAGGGAGCGTTAGTGTAACGGATAGAACGTTAGCTGACAGTTAAATGATCGCGGTAGGACAGGGACCGGGTATTGTCCGTCTCTCCGGAAGTTAAGGACCGGCTGCGTAATCCTCCGTGTATTAAGGCTATTAAGGTGTATTGTTGCACACGTAAAAAAATAACCTTGGCAGTTGGAAATCGAGAAAGAGTAGCCTAACGGCACAGCCCGGGAAAAATTTCGAGTTAACAATCTTCCCGAAGTATTTCAGAATCCTCGCCGGTGCTACAAAGTTCGTGCACTGAGCTGAGATTCTCTGGACTCAGGTTTGAGTTAGGAGTAGAACGGAGAACTTATGGGTAACACCCGTGTGCCGTGATGTTGAACCGTCGACTAAACTAAACTAAACTAAACTAAACTAAACTAAACTAAACTAAAAGGCCGAAGGGCACATTTTGGGACTAATAGGTCTTTTAAAAAAAACATGGACATTATCCAAATCACACTTACACAAAATCAACACCTGAGACGTGAGATGCTCGTGTAGGGCTGCCAACTTAACTATCCAAGACCGAATAATACATGATGTTATCAGACAGACAGTGGGATCAACACCTTGTGCCACAAAATTTTTGAACAGACAGAAGATTAAATGGTTTGGTCATCTCGCTACAATACAACACCATCAACTACTATCGCTGGCCCTACATCAAAGAAGATCTGATACGACAGCAAGCGGACGCCCGAGAAGACAGTGGATTAACGACATTACAGACATTGTACAATCTCACTCAATGACACTATCCAGTGCCACAGGTCGGGCGCTGGACCGCTAATTACCCCCCCCCCCCCCCCCCACGACGCTTGACGGCAAAAGTGGAAGACGACGATGATGATGATGAAGATGATGATGATGACTATTTAAAACAGCAGGAGCTGATGCGTAGGGAAAAGTGACTCGTCCAATTTCATGATTCCCCGCCATATTGAGTCGAGAGTTCGATATTAGCTGCGGGCGATTTGGACGCAGACTTCTTTACGTTGATTTACATTGAATGAAGCGTCAACCTTTCAAAAAGCAAGGGCAACCTACTGAACTAGCATTGCAACGTAAATGACAAACAACCAATAAATGATGGGGATGATTACGACGACAATTATATAGGACGTGCAACTAACTTTTAAATGAAGTCGGAGTGGCTTCGCCTGATGGCGAGGGATACTGGTAATAGGGAAGACTAAGCCACACGCAAATTCCCAGGTTGTAGCAACTACTAGTAGTAGTAGCACGCGTGTTTAAAAAAAAGTTTTTTTGTTTGTTTTGTTTACTACGCTTGGGTTCAAGGAGAGTGAACAAAAGCACAAATAAAGACTGAGGTTTCTCGTATGTCAGACGTCTAACTGAATATCAATTGATGAAAAGTTTGAGGCCACTTGGACTGTTCATTGAATTAGGGGTAAGAATTAGAGACTAGAGGACGCACTAGACAACATAAAAATTAACAGATGTAGTTATCGACCGGGATTCGAACCTGTCACCTCCAAATGACGACAGCTCCTCGCTGCAGGAACAAGTGTACTTTGACACATGAGCAACCAGACACTCATAAATAAATGCACACGTATTATTTGCCGCTCACAGAAGCAGTAATAAGAATTAGAGACTAGAGGATGCACTAGGCAACATAAAGATTGAAAGCTGTAGTTACCGACCACAATTCGAACCTGTCAACGGCAGCGCCTTGTTGCAGGAACAAGGAACAAGTGTACTTCCAGGCATGACCAACTAGACACACCTCATAAATAAACACACACGTATTCTAATTGACTGCCGGTCTCGTCGTGTCAAGGCGTGTATTTATTTAGATAACCGTCACCAGACACCAGCAGACGTGTCCCATCTGCTTGATTACCAATGGGTAAAAATACACATCAATCTCTAATTATATGAATATGATCCGTTGTTTTTCGTGTAGAGTTGTGTACGTCAGCTGTTTACTTTGGGTTCATTCCAGACTTGGCTATATCTGTAATCTGACAAGCTGAATTGTTATATCATTGATTTGTTTTGGTTGTTTCGGGATTTAAGGTTTGAAGATTGAGCACAACCCACTACTAGTACTAGCAACGCTGTTCGTATTCCGGTACGAACCTAAAGCCTTGGCCACGTCAGATTGGAAGCAATAGACTCGAGTTTCGCTATCGTTTGAGCTCGTAAATAGTGTGTATCCCTGATTGGACCCCAGGATCGAACTCAGGATCACTGGCGTGTGAGGCGGGCGAGTAACAAACGAAACCACAAGGCTCACGCTAGACGCTATATCCTACAGTGAGTGACATTGTGATATCCTAGTGTGATAATTTTGTCGCATCTAGACGCGTGATCTAGTGATTACATACACGCCTCACAGCCACCGATCGGCAGTTCGTTCCCGGGTCCAGTCAGGGATATGTTATATTATTAACAAACTCTATACTTGTCTACCTTTCTCCCTCTGTTTGCCTGTTTCTTTTTCTGTTTATATTACTTCTTATCGGCTTTCCTACCTGGATAGTCTGGAAAGTAAAAAAAAAAAAAAAATAGATACCCTGGTTTTAAACCCAGTTCTGACCACTGTGGTGTGGCCGACATACAGGCCACGGCCATCAAATCATGCGCATCCCACGAACGGGATCGGAAGACATTAAAAAACCGTCTCATTTTCCAGTTGGGCACACTCTCCCCTCACGGCCTCAATGTCCAACACAGTTTCATTTAACTTCCAAACCCCACCCCCTCCCACCCTTTAGTTTATAGTCCACTATCCGGGTATATGCAGGTATGCTGGACGTCGCAGTCAACATTCTTGGCAGTTTTGCGTTCGGTGTTTTGCTATCGTTTTCTGAATGACCGCTACGTGTGACCCTCAGTGAGGACCAACACAATGTAATCTGCTTCAGCTGTGTTTCGAGCATTTAACGAGAATTGCCAATTGTGAACTGCGTCCGCGACATCTTTGCCAATCCCAATGTTTACTTTTCCGCTCACATGGGCTCTCCACCCCCACTCCCCTCCCGCTTATTCTCCACCCCAGCGGCTCAGCCAATACCTGAGCTTCTGACGGGATTGATCTTTGTCCCGTTGACCATACATCCGGTCCATACAATCCACTGACAGTCGTCCAACGTGTGTCAGTCGCTCCTAGCAAGGATACAGATTCATATTAGTTAGTTAGTCTTTCCTCTTGAGCCTAAGGCGGCGCATAGGGCAGAAGTCCTGTCTCTCCATGCCTGGCGGTTCGCTGCTACCTGTTGTAGATCTTGGATATTTACTTGACCATTGAATGAGCCTTCTCTAATGATGGTTCTACGCAGGGTCTCTCTTGGTCTTCCACGTTTTCTTTTCCCTACCGGTGACCATATGAGGGCTTGGTAGGGGAGTCTTGTCTTGTCCATTCTGAGTACATGGCCGATGTAGTTCCAACGGCGTCTTCTTATGAAATTGGATACTGTGTCTTGCTTAGTCTCTTGTCTTATTTGCGAATTGGTTCTGAAGTCTGTCCAGTGGATGTTTAGAAGTCTTCTAAGACATTTGTTCTCAAAATTGTCTAACTTTTTATCTAAAGCTACCGTTGATTTCCAACGGTACAGATTCAAATAAGTACCTTTAATTAGTTTAATATTGTCATGTCGCGTGTTTCATGTAGTTTTGTGTCGGTTTGTGTTCGTTTGTTCTGTGCTGACGAAGGCTTTGGCCGCAACGTCCAATTTGTTTCTTGTAGCCGTGTTTCAGTAAAGCTCACAATCTACTTCTCGTGTTTTGGTGATTCATTCATTGCTTTTAAACACAGAAGTGCATTTCCGCATGGCCGAATGGATTAGAACTCGTGTTCTTAAACATCCGTTGTGCTGATGCCGAGGTAAGCGGTTCAACCCCTACACCGGACAGCTGGACTAAAATGTTGACCTGTCGTCCTTGACTTTGGGACGTAATTTACAAGTACCTCGGAAATTGGAGTGGGTTCGCCTGATAGCGAGGGACACTGTTAATAGGGAAAGCTAATCCACACACAAAATTCAGTCCATCACTACTATAAATAGTGTGTATAGACTACGCTTGATTTCAAAGCGCGCGAGAGCAATAAACACACACACACACACACACACGCACGCGCGCACACACACACACACACACACACACACACAGAAGCCACAAACAATATGTTGCATACTGCAGAGTTATATTGGTTATGGCTTCTGTGTTTCAATTCGCTAAGTGAATACCTTGTTTTAAAGTTATCCTGAAGTTGTTCTTTCCTTTATTATGCTTTATTATTTATATATTCCTTTATGACTTTCTTCTGTCATCTTGTATATGCCATTAGGGCTTAAGACATCAGTCAAGTCACCACAATCCCTCCTTTATTTAGATTTAGCTCCGCCCATGTCCTCTCCTTATTACTCATAATAATCATGTGCCATGCTGATAAGCATAGGCAGTCATTTATCGAAATCTCACGCTATCATCAGAGTCGTGGATCACCTCAGTGTTCTTGTCTCGACCATACCACGTGGCCAAGCCATCTAAGTATTCTCGTCTCTGCTTTCCCCTTGTTCGTATCCCCTCAATCTTGCCAGGTGTCATCAAGTTCTCCAATTTATTTCTTCTCATAACGTGTCCAAAAACTGTGACTGTCTACGTCTGATTTCTCTAACCAGGTCCCAGTCTTCTCTTGTTTCTTTAGTCAGTCAGTCAGTCAGTCAGTCAGTTAGTTAGATAGTTAGTCAGTTAGTTAGTTAGTCAGTCAGTCGCGGTTCCAACTTCAAGGCAACAGGTGGCCCCTTTATGCTCCGTTCCTGTCCAAGTGAATATCACACAATATGCTCCTCACTGCCCAATGTGAAAAGTGGAACAGACAGGGGTCTCGGCAAGCCAAAAGCCCGCATAGGTACACTGGGCATAATGCCGCCGCCAGAATGCCAACACAAAAGTCCTCCACGAAGAATACAATTCATCGTCGATGGAATCGGCAGTCACCAGAAAGACTTCATTGACCCGGGTTTTATCTCACATGGCTCGGTCTCTTTTCGCAGTGCGACCCGCCGAAAGCGCCGCACAAAGCACGAACTCCGTAGCTCAAGCGACGATTCCCAGGAGCCTCCTGAAAAATGCACTCATGAATCGAAAAGGCAAACCAGTCAATTCAGCCACTGTCGGCCATTGTTCCGAACATGCAGTTCGCTGTGCACACAACTGCGGACAGGTGTGAAAGCATTCCACACGAATTTCACAGCTCACAGTATCGCACCACGCACTCACTCAGTAGCAGGGCGACGGAACCATGTACTACCAGTCCAACATGAGGAACATGCGAATGCAAACCGTAGCCACTAGCGTAAACACACCAGAGGCCTTAACGGTTCAATGCCTAACCGCCATGTTGGGGGACCGGAATTTCTTGCAGGAGTTGGTCATTGGTTTTTCTGTCTGTCAATTTTATTCTTTGCATTTTCCTCAGAAACCACATTTCCACATCCATTATATGTTTTTTCAGCTTGTCTGCTCATTTTCCTCGCTTCACATCCATAAAGAAGTGCTGGTTCCATGTAGCATCTCAACACTCTTTTTCTCGTTGCATATTACATCTTATTATTGTTCAATATGTTTTTAATGTGTATAAATTGGAGAACATGGTGACAACTGACAAGATCGAAGGGAAGAGAGGAAGGGGAGGGCAGATAAGTAAATACCTGGATGGCTTGGCCGCGTGGCATGGTCGAGACAAGAACACTGAGCTGATCCACGACGCTGGTGATCGAGTTAGATGGCGAAACATGACCGCCCACTCTTACCGGCATGGCACATGATGATGATGGTGTTTTTATTTCCATCTTGCAAGAGGCTACCAAAAAGCTACTTTCTGCTCTATTTCTCCTCTTTGTATGTTTTTTGCGTCTTCCTTTATTTCTTGTGTTCTGTGAATTCCAGACGAAAGCCTTTCTTCTTATTCTATTCTCGACTTGTCTCAATGCATGCGCCATCCGCGTCTTTTCCCCTTGGTTCACTCCGGCTCTGTGGAAAAGGTGCAATTCGTAATCCTGCATACCGCGTTCAAAACACAACTGCGATTTGGCATGCAGTCTGCTTTGCGTTGGTTTGTACACAATGGTATGGGAGCTGGTCGTTCAGAAAGCAATGGCAAATTACTGAACGTAAACTTGCCAAGAAATCACAAACAGCCAGAAAATGCTGGGGTTGACTGCGACATCATGTAAAGGATATGCAATTAACTTTGTTCACTGTTATGTGTCTAGTGTTTTTACTCTAGCTCCACATTGGGAACTCTGTCGTATCATTTTAATCCTTCTATTTTGTGCTGGCACCAATTAGTTAATGTTTGCAGTTTTTTTTTGTTTTTTTTATAATGGTTGTGATCGTTCTGAATGTTTATTACTTTAATCATGTATGTATCTGTCAGTTTGTCTGATTCTTTGTCTAGTTACCAACATCCCTACATGTCTGTCTATCTGTCCATCTATCAATATATTTCTGTCTGTCGGTATGTCAGTCTGTCGTTATGTCTGTCTTAATACTAGATGGTTTCCTTTTTATTAGCCGTTATGAATGAGAACGGGCTGTCCGGGTAGCTAAGGATGTCGGATTTTTCTTCAGAAGACCAGGGTTCGAATCATAGGTAAGGTGTGGGGGATTTTATTTCTGTCGGAGGCAAAAAGAAAACCCTAACCTGCACAGTTCGCGGCGACTACACTAGCCAGGACTTAATTACTCAGGCTCAAGACTATTTTGTCCTATACCGCAAGGTACGTTTTCCAGTAGATGACAGTTATTTATGTCTGTTTTAATACTTGCCTGTCTGTCCAAACGGTAGTAGACCACAATTTTCTATAGACTAATGGGCACTTTCTGTGTGATCTGGTCCATTTCCCGTCGGTCAACTTTACTTCCCAAGACATTTCCTCGTATCCATTGTAGGCTGGATCAACCTGTCAGCCCAGGTCAATTTGTAACATCCCAATCCGGCCAGCTGCGGATCGAACCACTGCCCACCGGCTCGGCAGGTTTGTCGCTTGCCACTACTCTATAGCGACTTCCGCATCTTTTAATTACCTTAATATAATATTAACTTGCCAGATAAGTCAAACAGTGCAAGAGAAAATTGCGAAATCACACATAAGCTATAAAATAAACATACATAAATCTCTCTGGCAAGCGTTTTTTGTCTTTAAGCCAGCTTGGATCTCTCTTCTTATTTCTCCCGAGTCGCTGTATCCACAATCATGTGCCAGTATGTACAATGCATGTTCAAGGAAACTTTGAGGTACTTGCGTTCTTCTCCTTTTGTCCTTTATCCCATATTGGACGTACACATAATCAGACTGCTACTGGTAACATTAGTATTGAAACTCTTTGCCGGCTGTTGAAGATGAGAACGGAGCACCTTTGGGAGGGTTTTGAGTATTGACATGTCGGTTCTTGACTCAACTCTAGGTCCACAACAAACTCACTCCATACATCCATACTTTTAGCTATCTCGTGCAGTTCTGTCCATTTCCTTTCCATGTTGTCCATTTCTGTTTTTACTTCTTTTTATCTTGAGGTGTTACATCTTCCACTTGTGAGTTCCAGAATGAGAGTCTTCTGGTTGTAATATCCAAAGGTTTCTCAATATTCGCCGCCAACTTCTTCACTCAGTTCTTGGTTCATGGATATTTAAAGCAATGTTTTCCCGTAGTGAATTTGAATAACGAAGACACAAACAATAGATTGCACGATGTACTGAGTGGCATATTTCGCTGCATCTCGTTAGGTACATACTGCAGAAATCATACAACATAAACTATATTAATTAGATAAATCCTTCAAGCTGAAATATACAGCACACATATTCACACAATAATTCCAATTGTCTACCACTGTAATTTTAAACTGACTATCATGTCTTTCTTTTCGCAAACTTGGCTTCTGTACATTAATGGCGATAGCTTCCGCCAACTATAACATGGGACCATTGTGTGTGTTAAACAACACGTGAAACGCACTGTCCCTATTAATCACGTTACTGGTTTCCAAATGTGCCGTCCAATCGATGACGTAGGAGGTTAGTGATGTGTCGGCTTCGCGCCGTTCCCAGGGTCTTTGTTTATTAAACTGTCAATCCAACTGGGTATATGTTCGACCACACTGATATGTATCTAGTTCTCTCCATGAGCTCCACGGTTGTGATTTTGTCACACCAGTCTTCTATTTTACACAGGCAGGAGTTAGTTTGCTTAGGTTAGTAACGAGAAAAAAAACATAACAGGAAACATAAAAACAAGCAATTTGGGAGGAGAGCGACAGGTAGATTGTGATGTTACTTTATGCCAAGACAGACGTCAGATTCTGAATGCGCTCAGTGCAGACTGTGTAGACGTCATCATAAAGTGGCTGTCTGTTGGCAGTTAGAACTAATACCAAATGTAAGAAAAACATGAAGCAGTAGGAGCAGGGGACGCGAGGGGGGAGGAAGAGCAGGGAGAGGAGGGTGATGCAATAAAGAACTCACGTATAAAAGAATAATTGAATGAGAAGAGGAAGATCAATAAAAGTAAGAACACGTAGGAGGAGTAATAAGAAGTAATGGGGCTGAATGAACAACATTACTGAGGTACTTAAAGTAGAAGAGGAGGAAAAGGTGGAGGAAGAAGATAGAGAATGAAAAGGGGGAGGAGGAGGAGATAGTGGCGGAGGCTGAGAAGTATGAGGAGGATGGCGAACAAGAAGAAGAAATAGGGTAAGAGGATTGATTTCATTACATCGGGTTTCCCCCATGTGGTTCGGTCTGATTCCACACGGCGTCCTGTCGAAAGCGTCTCATATAGCACAAACGTCATAGCTCCAGCAACGATCCCAGGTGTCTCAAAGAAAAATGCACTAGCGAACCGAACGGCATGGTCCGATATCGAACCCACAACGATCGAAGCGCGAGGCAGATGGCATTATCACTTCGCTACGGAGACTCTCAGAAAAATTAGAAGAAAGAAGGCATGCAGAACACGATATATTTAGAAAGAAAAGCAGTGAAAGAAATAGTCACGAAAATAAAAAATAATACTTACTGTAGTCTGTGTCTCGTATATGCCAATAACTAACCTGAGTACGGAAGCCATCCATCCATCATGTGCCATGCCAATAAACGTGAGCGGTCATGTTCTGCCATCTAACTCGATCACCAGAGTCGCGGATCAGCTCTGTGTTCCTGTCTCGACCATGCCATGTGGCCAAGCCATCCAGGTATTTACTTCTCGGTCTTCCCCTTGGTCTCTTCCCTTCGATCTTGCCAGTCGTCACCAAGTTCTCCAATTTATTTCTTCTCATATGACCAAAAGATTTAGACTGTCTACGTCTAATGTCTCTAATCAATTTACGATCTTCATTTGTTTCTTGAAGGACTTGTTCCTTGGTTTTTCTGTCTGTCCATGGTATTCTTTGCATTTTCCTCAGAAACCACATTTCCACAGCCATCAGTTGTTTTTCAGCTTGACTGCTTATTATTCATGTTCACATCCATACAAAAGTACAGGTTCTATGTAACACTGCAACACTCTTTTTCTCGTTTCAGTTGATATTTTTTTATCGGTCAATATGTTTTTCATCTTGCAAAAGGCTAACTTCACCATGGCAATTCTCGTTTTAATTTCTCCAATGCATCTCCCATCAGATGTTATGACTGTGCCGAGATAACTATCGATTCACTTGCTTAAGAATATGCCCATTTACTCGTATATCACATTGTGGTAATTCCTTCTTCACAGTAACGACCATAATCTGTGTCTTCTTAATATTCAGTTCTAACCCTAGTTGCTCACTGTGTGCAACAACTGCATCTACTAAATTTTCAATAAAGGGAAATTTAATTTCTAACCGTATATCTGTTCCTCATTTCTTCTGTTCGTCCGTTAGACTGTTGATCTGTTTGACTCCTGTCTTACTACTTCTCTATTTGATTGATTAACAGATTGTCTGTCTAGCCGTCTATCTGTCTAGGTACGTCTTGAGTTTTAATGCATCTTGTGTCTGTTGTTGTCGTTGTTGTCTAAGATTAGTTTTATAAGTGATGCATTAAATGAAGTAATGTATGAGAGCAGAGAAGGGTGGAATGTCAGACGGGCCCAATTTTAAAACCCTTTGAAAATAAAGTGTGTTCGTTAGTTTATTCGTGCGCATCTTCCAACCTATGTGTCTCAGTGACTGTCTTCCTGTCTGACTGTCTGGGTGTCACAGTTTATGTCTGTCTATGTACCAACACACGAGCTGTTTGTTTACCCGTCTCATTATTCTCTGTTGGTCGTTTTGTATGTCTGTCGGACAGTTTAGCTCTCTGTGGCTCTATCTGTCTGTGGGTGAATTTGTCTGTCTGTCAGTGAATTTGTATGTCTGTCTTACTATCTGATTGTTTGACAGTCTGGCTATCTAGATGTCTGCCTGAAAATATGTATCAAGATATCTGCTTGAATGTCTGCTTAATTTTATATCGAGACGCCTGTAGGTCCCCTTGTTAGTCTCTCTGTCTATGTGTGTCTTCTATCAATGTGTCTGTCTGTTTGCCTCTCTATCTGTCTGTTTTCTGACTATTCGGCTGGCTGTCTATCTTTCTACCTGCATGTGTGTGTACGCACTTTCTATCCGCCTGTCTACTAACTGCCTGCCTATCTATCAGTCAGTCTGTTTTTGTGTCTGTCTACTGCCTGCCAACTTGTCTGTCTGTCTGTCTATCTATAACTATCTCTCCCATTATATGTATATGTTCCTCCGTACAAGGCGTTTATCCATCTGTCACCTGTTTATCTGACTACATATCCGTCCTGTCGTCGGTATACAACAAATATTGGAAACAACAAACTGTCATGACGACATAATGAAGTACGTCAGTATCAGCTTATTAAACGAGGTGTGCGACAGGAATGCGTAATGTCTCCATATTTTTTCCCTATACAGCGAAAAATAGTATTACAAATTTAGAAGATATGAGAGGAATTGCCATCGGGGACATAACGTTATTATTATTAGATATGCGGATGATACAGTATTGATTGCAGGCAACGAACAGGATCTGCAATATTTAGTATATACGGTTATTGTACGCAGTGTACAACCAAGGTTAGAATTAAGTTGTAAGAAGACACATGATGGTTTTCTCTAGGAAGAAAGGAATATCTCAACGCATATACAGGTAAATTGAACTGTTCTTAAACAAGCGAATGGGTACAACTAACCAGAAACAGTCATAACATCTGATGGGTGGTGTCTATAAGAGATTAGAACAAGAAAAGTTATGGCAAAGATAGCCGTTTGCAAGAAGGAAAACATATTGACCAATAAAAAGACGTCACATCCAACGAGAAAAACAGTGTTGAAGTTCTAAACTGAACCAATACTTTTGTGTTGATGTGAAAATGAATGGTGAGCAAACAAACTGTAAATCTAATGGCAGTGTAAATGTGGTTTCTGAGGATAATGTAAAAAACATCATGGACAGACAGAAAAACCAATGAGTAAGTCCTACCAGAAACAAATAAAAACCGTAAGTTGATGCAAAAAAACTATACGTAGACAGCCAGGATTTTTTGGGCACGTTATGAAAAACATAAAGTAGACAAGTTGGTGACAACTGGCAAGACTGAAGGGAAAAGAAAAAGGGGAAGGCAAGAATGTGAATGTAAATATATGGATAAGAGGGCCACATGCCATAATCGTGGCAAAGTTACAGAGCTTTTCCACGACTCTGGTGATCGTATGAGATGGCGAAACATGACTGTCCACGCTTATCAGCATGACACATAATGATGATCGTTCGTCGGGCTGCAAACACATGTATATACATATATATAAAACATATCTGTCTACCTGTTCCCCATTTCATGAACTAACCTGCTTTGTCTGACCAAACCACAAACGGTTGTCTTAATAACTACAGTTGTGGAGCTGTCATTTTGTTTTCCTCTCTGTAATTATTATTTCATGTTTTCTGAAGTGTAACAATATTAGTTGTTGAGACTCTTAACCACTTCAAAATTATGTGCAATCAGTGCCATGGTAGCCATCCAATGTACTCTTCATTATAATCAATCAATTAATCAATCATGTGCAGTCTCCACAATGAAGTTCGGCTGCAATGGTGCTCCAACACTGTCTGTTTCTCGCCTTGATCGTACGTTCTGTCAGTCTGCTCTTCGTACATCTCTTGATGTTATCTTCACACTTGTGAGCTGTGGATTTCCTGTTGAATGCTTTTACATCTGTCCGCGGTAGTTTGTATGGTGAATTTCATGTTCAGAAAAATGCCGGACAGCTGGTTGCTGAACTAGTTCGTTTTGCCTTATGCAGTTATGTGTGTGAAACTGTTGACTAGTGCTTTCATCGACTAAAAACAGTGATTTTAGTGGCGGATTGTTGTGTCAATTTAGGCGGGGCTGTTCTGTGCTACGTGTCAATTAAACACCCACATACACTACTTGTTAAAACTTGTGTCAATGCTGAATATAGGACTCTCTCTCTCTCTCTCTCTCTCTCTCTCTCTCTCTCTCTCTCTCTCTCTCTCTCTCTCTCTCTCTCTCACACACACACACACACACACACATCCTGAATTCGGCATTCACATTAGTTTTAACAAGTCGAGTATGTGTATGTGTGTGTGTGTGTGTGTGTCTGTCTGTCTGTCTGTCTGTCTGTGTCTGTGTGTGTGTGTTTGTATGTAAGTAGTGTCTTTGTGTGTCTGTTATGTGTGTGTTGCGCGCGCGCAAGCTTGTGTGTGTGTGTGTGCGCGCGCGCGCACACACACAACGGCATTCATTGAACCCACGACGATGACTCACAGTCGCCTGACACACTTGCAAAAAAATTGACTGAGTAATAATATATTCTTGACTATAGCTAAATATTGTATTTATAATGGGAAATTGACTGTTTAATAATATATACTTGACTATAACTACATATCGTATTTACAATGGGAAATAATTCATGGCAAATTACGACAACTCTGTATACAACAAACATGAATCCTACATGATTTGTTAAAAGTCGTATAGACGATTCAATTATTTCCTCACGCTCCGACGGCCATGATCTAGCTAGACCTTGAATTGCAGGGCTTGGCTAAATATCAGAGGCGTTTCCACATATCTGCTGATGGATTTCGTGTGTTTTTTTTTTCTTCTAACTATTGACTGACATGTACCACTCGAGCTAAAGTGCAGTAATAACATAAGAAGGTATATGAGATTATGTTCACAGTCAATACAGGAGTGAGACAGGCATGTGTGCTCTCTCTCTCTCTCTCTCTCTCTCGCTTCTATTTAATGTCTACATGTATAGAATACCGAAAGAGGAAAGCCTTGAGAAAATCGATTAGACAATTTCGAAATCTTTACTTTAGACACTTTGCACAATACAACAGATCCTCCCGTAATAAATGAACCTTTATTTGCAGACGATCAGTGCCTAATTTACAGCCACGTGGTAGACTGCAAAATCAAATGAATGAGCTGCGTTCAACATGCAGCAGATACAATATGAATATACCTGTATATAATACAACTAAAATCTCCTGGTTCACTAAATAATAGTACTCATCTAAAAAAAAGGTTAATGAATTTACATATCTAGGAAGTATGATCACAGAAGATAGCAGAATAAACAGAGAAACCTAAATCAGATGTCAACAAGCAAGTGCGCTTATATATTAACTATATCCTATACTAATTTAAGTTAGCTACATATTCTTTACAGGACGTCGCAGTCAACACCAACATGTTTTTATGTTGTGATCTCTTAGCAAGTTTACATTCAGTAGGTTGCCATTGCTTTCCTCTACTCCACGGTATTGTCATCATTCTATAAAACCATTTCTCCAGTTTCCACAAAATTCCTCACACGTCTCCTAATTGTCCACGATTAGCTTCCGTACATCAGGATAGGCTAAAGATAGCTCGTAAGGACTCTTTCCTTCACCACGATTGACAAACATAAATTGCAGAGAATATTCTTTATTTTGTGAAATGCGTAGGCTTTTTTACATTTTTTGTTACATATCCCTTACAGGACGTTGCAGTCAACATTAGCATTTTTCAGCTGCTGTTGATGTACTAGTCAAGAGTACGCTCAGTAGTTTGCCATTGCTTTCTGAGCGACCGGCTCACATACCCCATAATCTACCAACGCGGTGAGAACCACTACCGACTCTCGCGCAGGTTACGTTACTCACGAGAATATACGGGAGTACTGAGAAAGACGTTAACCCTTAGGCCAGGGAAATCGGCTTTTTACACTTAACGTCCTTAATACATCTTGTTATTAAAGTTCTCAAATAATGATCATTTTAACAGCTTACAGGGAGTCTCCCTAGCGAAGTCTCGCACTTTAAAGGTTGTGGGTTCGATTCCGGGCGACGTCGTTCGATTCAATATTGCAATGTTCTCGTAGACGCCTGAGGATCACCGCTGGAGCTATGGAGTTTGTGCTTTCGATAACCCGTCCTGTGGAAAGAGACCGAGCCAAATGGAATAAAACACAATACTCTTGCCTTTTTTCGACTCTATTGCCATTTGTCCACCATCTTGCTTTTTGTCGACCCTCTTGCCTGTTGTCGACCCTCTCGTCTTTTGTCGACCTTCTTGTCTGTTGCGACCCTATTGTCTTTTGTCGACCCTCTTGTCTTTTGACGACCCTCTTGCCTGTTGTCGACCCTCTTGTCTTATGTCGACCTACTTGCCTTTTGTTGACCCTCTTGCCTTTTGTCGACCCTCTTCCCTTTTGTCGACTTTCTTGCCTTTTGTCTACCCTCTTGCCTTTTGTCAACTTTCTTGCCTTTTGTCCACCCTATTGCCATTTGTCGACTATTCTACGTTTTGTCGACCCTCTTGCCTTTTGTCGACCCTCTTGCCTTTTGTCGACACTCTAGCCTTTTGTCGACTATTCTACCTTTTGTCGACTCTTCTGCCTTTTGTCGACCCCCTTGATTTTTGTTGACCCTCTTGCCTTTTGTCGATCCTCTTGCCTTTTTTCGACCCTCTTGCCTTTTGTCAACCCTCTTGTCGTTTGTCGACTCTTCTGCCTTTTGTCGACCCTCTTGCTTTTTGTCCACCGTCTTGCATTTTGTCGACCCTCTTGCCTTTTGTCGACCCTCTTGATTTTTGTTGACCCTCTTCCCTTTTGTCGACCCTCTTGCCTTTTGTCGACTTTCTTGCCTTTTGTCCACCCTGTTGCCATTTGTCGACTATTCTACGTTTTGTCGATCCTCTTGCCTTCTGTCGACCCTCTTGCCTTTTCTCGACACTCTAGCCTTTTGACGACTATTCTACCTTTTGTCGACTTTTCTGCCTTTTGTCGACCCCCTTGATTTTTGTTGACCCTCTTGCTTTTTGTCGACACTCTTGTCGTTTGTCGACTCTTCTGCCTTTTGTCGACCCTCTTGCTTTTTGTCGATCCTCTTGCCTTTTGTCGACCCTCTTGCCTTTTCTCGACACTCTAGCCTTTTGTCGACTATTCTACCTTTTGTCGACTCTTCTGCCTTTTGTCGACCCTCTTGCTTTTTGTCAACCCTCTTGTCTTTTGCCGACCGCATTGCCTTCTAAACCCCATTTAGCAGCTTAGAAACACTCCAAGAAACACCATGCACCGAAAAGTACGAAATATCGCGTTTCTTCAAGATAAACTCTGCGGCCCGACCCCGTTCTCCCTAACCCAGTTTGTGTAGGCCGCAGGGCTTCAAATACTTAAAGCCCTAGCCTTAATACACCCTGGCTGCCACTCTTTCCGTGGCATTAGCCTGCAGTATCTGTAGTACTTCAACAGTCAATCCCAATATTTTCAAATACATTTACACGGAAGCTAGCTAATCCACTCCCGAGGTCCATAATATGACAGGTAGTGTAATGAAGTGAAATAATGCTACAATGACAGGAAAAATATCTAGGGACAACAATATCCCTTTAAAAAATATTAATAATAACATCAGCATGGAAATTATCCGAGAAATCGATAACTTTTTCAGACGACAGTCCAGACTTGCATTGTATGGGGACATCACTTTAAGAAGCACGGCTGCGAAGCGGATATTTGAGATTTTGAGCTAAAACTGCTGGCTAAATATGGTTAACAATGCTAACATTGTCATCGCATGTTATTTATAATGTCATTTGTTCTTTGTAGAACGTTGTGATCAGCCCATTATGCAATTTTACGTTCAGTAGTAGTGCCATTGCATTGTTAGTCAGTTCTGAGTCAGATATGACTAACCTACCTGTATGACAGTTGACGGTACTACTGGCTTTCTGTTAGTGCCGGACGTTGGGAGGCGCTCATCAAACCCGACACCCCACATTGTGCCAACGGTTTCAGGCGAAAGATCACAACTGGGAGGGTGCAAGCCTATCCTGGTGCGAGGAAATGCGGCTTAAAGATTAAATTTCAAGACAGGGCGGATCAGGCCCTAGCCTTGGTCTGCCACTGGTCTAGGATCGAAGCTAGGCGACGAGCTAGAGCATTTTTTTTTCTCATCCGTCAGCTTCTGTAGCTTGTCTTGTTCCAGACGTATTGGTGTTACCTTTCCTCTGGAGCAAACTAAGCAGGACGAGAGAGGGATCGTTCTGCATGGGAAACACATCGTCTTTTCAATTTAGCTCTGGCCTGCTGAATCTCACCGTCATCACGTTACCGACGAGAGTATACGAGATTACGGAGAAAAGTCATAACCTCTAAGCCACGAAGCCTGCTATTAATGTGTATAGACAAGATAAATCACCACAACCTAAAGAGGGTGGTGTGAGGGGGGGGGGGTGGGGGGGGGGGGGTCTGGCCGACAGTCAGTACTTTATGGAGAGGCCAAATGGACACATATGCAGACTGCAACTGGTACAATTAGTATTAGAACTCTTCGCTGGCTGTTGAATTGAGGACAGAGCACGTAAGGGAATATCCTCAGTGCAAAGATTTCTATTCTAGACTGAACTGAACATGAACTGAACTCTCTACTCTACTCTACTCTACTCTACTCTACTCTACTCTACTCTACTCTACTCTACTCTACTCTACTCTACCCCACCCAGCCCATCCCAGCCCAGCTCTTCTCAGCTTAATGAGTTCAGACTGTTAAAGATTAGGTATTCATTATTCAACCAAATTCACCCGGTTTAAAACTTCTATAAGCACCTAACAGTTATCTGCTTCTATGAGCATCAAACAATTATCTACTTCTATGAGCATCAAACAATTATCTACTTCTATGAGCATCAAACAATTATCTACTTCTATGAGCATCAAACAATTATCTGCTTCTATTAGCATCAAACAATTATCTACTTCTATGAGCATCAAACAATTATCTACTTCTATGAGCATCAAACAATTATCTACTTCTATGAGCATCAAACAATTATCTGCTTCTATGAGCATCAAACAATTATCTACTTCTATGAGCATCAAACAATTATCTACTTTTATGAGCATCAAACAATTTTCTACTTCTATGAGCATCAAACAATTATCTACTTCTATGAGCATCAAACAATTATCTACTTCTATGAGCACCAAACATTAATCTACTTCTATGAACATCAAACAATTATCTACTTCTATGAACATCAAACAATTATCTACTTTTATGAGCATCAAACAATTATCTACTTCTATGAACATCAAACAATTATCTACTTTTATGAGCATCAAACAATTATCTACTTCTATGAACATCAAACAATTATCTACTTTTATGAGCATCAAACAATTATCTGCTTCTATGAGCATCAACCAATTATCTACTTCTATGAACATCAAACAATTATCTACTTTTATTAGCACTAAACAATTATCTACTTCTATGAGCATCAAACAATTATCTACTTCTATGAACATCAAACAATTATCTACTTTTATTAGCATCAAACAATTATCTACTTTTATGAGCACCAAACAATTATCTACTTCTATGAGCATCAAACAATTATCTACTTCTATGAACATCAAACAATTATCTACTTTTATGAGCATCAAACAATTATCTACTTCAATGAACATCAAACAATTATCTACTTTTATGAGCATCAAACAATTATCTACTTCTATGAACATCAAACAATTATCTACTTTTATGAGCATCAAACAATTATCTGCTTCTATGAGCATCAAACAATTATCTACTTCTATGAACATCAAACAATTATCTACTTTTATTAGCACCAATCATTTATCTACTTCTATGAGCATCAAACAATTATCTACTTCTATGAACATCAAACAATTATCTACTTTTATTAACATCAAACAATTATCTACTTTTATTAGCACCAAACAATTATCTACTTCTATGAGCATCAAACAATTATCTACTTCTATGAACATCAAACAATTATCTACTTTTATGAACATCAAACAATTATCTACTTTTATGAGTATCAAACAATTATCTGCTTCTATGAGCATCAAACAATTATCTACTTTTATGAACACGAAACAATTATCTAATTTTATTAGCACCAACCAATTATCTACTTTTATTAGCACCAAACAATTATCTAATTTTATTAGCACCAAACAATAATCTACTTCTATGAGCACCAAACAATAATCTACTTCTATGAAGAGCAAACAATTATCTGCTCCTATGAGCCTCACACAATTATCTGCATCTATGAGCCCCAAACACTTATCTATCGGGTGTATTTTTAATGGCTGTCGGGTTTTTGAAAATACCGCCGTTGCAAGTATTGTATTCACCCTCTGTGGAGTTCATGCAACATAAAAGTTAAATGCAAAATTTGGAACGGCAATATTTTCAAAAGCCCCACAGTCATTAAAAATACACCTTGTACTTCTAAGAGCACAAATTAAGCGCCGGCATGGTATTGATCTTCTCACCCATCGAGTGCCCATTGGTCTATATTATAGTGGGAGCAGCACCATATACCGATAAGTCGTACACGGATTTGTTTTCTAACTGCACTTTTAT
Source organism: Cepaea nemoralis (assembly GCA_014155875.1). NCBI lineage: Eukaryota > Metazoa > Mollusca > Gastropoda > Stylommatophora > Helicidae > Cepaea > Cepaea nemoralis. Next base: position 236,395 of record JACEFZ010027844.1, on the reverse strand, counting down.
ATATTGTATTTACAAGGGGGAGGGGTGGGGACAAGCTGAGGGTGTGTGAAGTGATTGAACCATCACACTATGTATGAAGGCGTGAGTCCTCGGAAGAACAGCTGACCGGTCAGTCTCTCTTATAGCGAACGACGAGATCGGGCATGGACTCCATGTCCGGCCGCACCGAAGATGTGGCCTGCGTAACGTCCAAACCATTACACCAACATGTCAGCTTTATACTGTATTTTTAAGAAATATATTGTCCTGTACTAATGTCCTACTCTGGTTATGTAATGTGATTGCGTCATCACATTGTGTGGGTCTGAATGCACAGAGGAATAGGTGCGTGCTGAGTCTTTGCCTCACTTCGCGAGACGACGGATATGCGGGGGCGAGCCCTCGTTCCATCCCGCTCATGGCATTATCAGAGCAGCTCAACGTCAGCTTAGCTAACGCGCTCGCTATAAATTGTATTACTTGATGCTGCTGGCCGAGTGGCTCGAATGCCGGGTTTACGGTCGGGAGCCCTGGGTTTGAATCGTCGGTAAGGTGTGGATTGTTTTCTATCGGGGAAAACAAAACCCTAACCTGAATAGTTCGCGATGTCTGCACCAGCCAGACAGTCTTGATTCCTCAGATACAAGACCTACGCGCCCCCCCCCCTCCCCACCCATCCACACACATACACACATATATACACACACCTGTCCTAGACCGCAAGGTACCACATGGTTTACTTTTAATGACTATGGACTTTTTGAAAATATTACCGTTCCAAGTGTTGTATTCACCGTCTGAGGAGTTCATGCAACATATACTTCTATAGTGTGTCTTATTTCCGGTAAAGTTTTCTACATTACAGCTCTATTCACAAAAGGTGTTGGAAATATCCACCATGGTTTAGTTGGCAAGTATGGATACGTTTTTTTTTTCTCCATGTTGCCAATGCCTTGTACAGTTCGGGCAGTGTAATGTTATTAATGTTGTTGGCGACTGAAACCTGAAGTCCATTGATTGTGTGGGGATTGTTTTCGTACACTTTTCCGTTAAGTGCACCCCAGAGGTAGTAATCCAGGATAGTAAGATCCGGAGAGCGTGCCGGCCAAATTCCGCGAGAGATTATACGATTTGGAAAATGCCACCGTTAAGAAACACATGCTCCACCAAACATACTCTTTCTCCGATAGCTAACACCATTGTAGCTGAGATCAATAACTAACACATCTGTATGTGGCAGCAATATTCTGAACTAACGTTCACATGGAGCCTGAACCATGACACTGTTGGTAATACGGTGACTACAAAACTTGGAACGGCAATATATTTAAAACGTCCACAGTCGTTAAAAACACACCCTGTATAAGCAGTAGATGACAGATTCAATAGGTGACATTTGTGAATCATCCAGAGTTTTAACTCTTAAGTTCACTGCATTGGCATTCAGGTCGCCACAGACCCAAAGTAGATTTGCATCTATGGGACTGAGATCGATGTTGAGACTTACCTCTAGGCAAGGTACCATTGTAGCATCTATAATGGGGGACGTGTTGCTGACCTCTCCTTACCTCCAAGATGTGACACCAGTGGGGTGTGGAAGACGGGTACTGAAACTTCCCATCTGCGAAGAGCCGTATTAGGACGTCACCTGATCATGATTCAGCTCAGGTTCGAACATTGCTGCCGGCGGTTTGGAAGCAGACCGTCTTGCGTTGGTCTTTCATACAATGGCATGAGTGCCGGGCGTTCAGAAAGCAATGGCAACCTACTAAACGTAAACTTGCCCAGGAATCACAAACAGCCAAAAATATTTTGGTGTTGACTGCTACGTCCTGTAAAGGTATATGCGACTAATTAACTTTTTATAGTCCTAGTGTGGGGCTGGTGATCATGACTGTTAATATTCTGTCTCGACAGCGGCCAATTATTTATAATACTCCATGTCATGATATCACACTGTCCAGCATCTTCTTTCTTGGTTTCCCCTGCTCCTCTTCCCCTCCAAATGTGTCGTTATGGAGACATTCTCTAGATGTCCTCTTCCCCTCCAAATGTGTCGTTATGGAGACATTCTCTAGATGTCCTCTTCCCCTCCAAATGTGTCGTTATGGAGACATTCTCTAGATGTCCTCTTCCCCTCCAAATGTGTCGTTATGGAGACATTCTCTAGATGTCCTCTTCCCCTCCAAATGTGTCGTTATGGAGACATTCTCTAGATGTCCTCTTCCCCTCCAAATGTGTCGTTATGGAGACATTCTCTAGATGTCCTCTTCCCCTCCAAATGTGTCGTTATGGAGACATTCTCTAGATGTCTTCTTCCCCTCCAAATGTGTCGTTATGGAGACATTCTCTAGATGTCCTCTTCCCCTCCAAATGCGTCGTTATGGAGACATTCTCTAGATGTCCTCTTCCCCTCCAAATGTGTCGTTATGGAGACATTCTCTAGATGTCCTCTTCCCCTCCAAATGTGTCGTTATGGAGACATTCTCTAGATGTCCTCTTCCCCTTCAAATGTGTCGTTATGGAGACATTCTCTAGATGTCCTCTTCCCATGGCATGCCCAAAGAATATGGATTGTTTTCTTCTGATGCGAGGAGCCAGTTCTCTTTGTGAGTTAACTTCTTTCAAAATGTCTTCATTGCTATGTCTATCCATCCACTGTGTTTTCATCATTCTTGTTAAGCCTATGTCTGTAATATGTCATCTACGGCATTTTAGACATTTCGTTGTCAAAATTGCCTAATCGATATTATTTAAACACAACATTTGGTTTGTCACTCGTGCCAAGACATTGCAAAGGTCAGGGAAGTTGTTTCATTTCAATACTGTCAACTTCTCTAAACCGATAACCTTTTACCCTTATCAAGTATCAAGGTCGAGGCTGTTGTTTTCCGTTACAACAAGGTCTGTGACATTTAGAATTATGAATTCACTGGCGTATTTTTCTGCTACTGAAGAACTTGTAACGAAACGTTTAATGTCTTTATACTTGTTTATACTGGAGAAAACACATACCTGTTTTCCACATTCTGTTTAAGTATAGAGTCCTCGCTTTCTATGTGTTATATAGGGTGTAATTTTAATGACTGCGCAGAGTTTGAAAATATTGCCGGTCCAAGTTTTGTATTCACCCTCTGTAAAGTTCATGCAACATAATAGGTAAATACAAAACTTGGACCAGAAATATTTTCAAACATTCCACAGTCATTAAAAATACAGCCTGTATTCATTTTTTCCGCTCGCTTTGAACTCAAACGTAGTCTGTATGCGTGCTACTATTTCAACTACTGGACTGATGTTTGAGTGTTGATTGTTACCTGTGTCCCTCGCCATCAGGTGAACCCACCCCGACTTCTGAGGTAATTTTTTTTTAAACCTTCCCAAGTCAAGAACATTTTAGTCCAACTGATCAATGTGGGGTTTGAACCCACTATTTTGCCATCATGATGATGTAATAATTATATAGCAAACAATTCCCGTAGTCGAACCCTTCTACTAATATATAAGCTTCTCTGTCCACAGTGTGAATGTTTCAACATATGAGCGTATCTGTCCACAATGTGAATGTTGTATTATATTAGCTTCTCTGTCCACATTGTGAATGTTGTAATATATGAGCTTCTCTGTCCACATTGTGAATGTTGTAATATATGAGCTTCTCTGTCCACAATGTGAATGTTGTATTATATGAGCTTCTCTGTCCACAATGTGAATGTTGTATTATATGAGCTTCTCTGTCCACATTGTGAATGTTGTAATATATGAGCTTCTCTGTCCACAATGTGAATGTTGTATTATATGAGCTTCTCTGTCCACATTGTGAATGTTGTAATATATGAGCTTCTCTGTCCACAATGTGAATGTTGTATTATATGAGCTTCTCTGTCCACATTGTGAATGTTGTAATATATGAGCTTCTCTGTCCACAATGTGAATGTTGTATTATATGAGCTTCTCTGTCCACATTGTGAATGTTGTAATATATGAGCTTCTCTGTCCACAATGTGAATGTTGTATTATATGAGCTTCTCTGTCCACATTGTGAATGTTGTAATATATGAGCTTCTCTGTCCTCAATGTGAATGTTGTAAAATATGAGCGTATCTGTCCACAATGTGAATGTTGTATTATATGAGCTTCTTTATCCACAATGCACGAGATCGGTAGCGGTTCTCGCCGCTTTGGTAACTTACGGGGTTTGTGAGCCGGTCGCTCAGAAAGCAGTGGCAAACTACTGAACGTAATCTTGCCTAGTACATCAACAGCAGCTGAAAAATGCTGATGCTGACTGCAACGTCCTGTAATGGATAGGCAAAAAAAAAATCCACAATGTAAATGTTGTAATATATTAGCTTCTCTATCCACAGTGTGAATGCTGTAATATCTGAGCTTCTTTTATCGACAGTGTGAATGTTGTAATATATAAGCTTCTCTGACCACAGTGTGAATGTTATATGTGAGCTTCTCTGACCACAATGTAAATGTTGTAATATATGAGCTTCTGTATCCACAGTGTGAATGTTGTAATATCTCAGCTTCTCCACCAACGATGTGAATGTTGTAACATCTGAGCTTCTCTGCCAGTGATATGAATGATATAGTTTCTTAGCTTATCCGCCCAAGATGATGATATGGCAATCTTGTAGCTGCGTCTAGGATGTGATGTTATAATATGTGAGCTACTCCGCAAACTTCGCTGATTCAGTTTCTGCACTTCTCCGCCCTCAATGTCAATGTCGTAATTTATTTTAGCTCCATCGCCTACGCTGTTTATGTCAGGTTATTCAATCAAAAGACGCACTAAATTTCTTAACGCGACACTCCTTAATTCCAAGATGTCAAATGATCACTAAATGTTTCTGTCAAACATAATTTGATGGTTCTTCTTTGAATTCCGCGTCGACATTGGTGATCGACTGTGACCGTTGACAGCAGGTTCTGGCTATTGGGACACGAGAGTTCACTACTCACTAATCAGATTTTGAGCTACCCACTTATTTCTGTCCTCTTTTATGAGTGTCGATTACTAGCTATGGATTTATTTCCCATGTTTTTTAAATCCAAAGTTTCCCAACAATGTTTTTTTTTTTTTTTTTTTTTTTTTTTGGGGGGGGGGGGGGGGGGGTGTGTGTGTGTGTGTGTGTGTGTGTGCCGTTTACTCGTTTTGAACTCAAGCGTAGTCCATACACATGCTATAACTTCTAGTGCTCTGGACTGTTTTTTTATTTTTTGCGTGTGGATTAGCTTTTCCTATTACCAGTGTCCTTCGCCATCAGGCAAACAAAACCACTTCGACTTCAGGGGTACTTGTAATTTACGTCCTAAAGTCAAAGACGAGAAGTCAACATTTTAATCCAAATGACCCGTGCTTGGGTTTTACACGCTTCCTCGGCATCAGCACACGGGAAGTTTAAGAACGAGCGTTCTTATCCACTAGGCTATGCAGACCATCGTCCCTAAACAAGTGTCCATGTTTTGCTTTATCTCTCTCAGATTTCTGCTATTGATATTCTTTCAGTTGATTGACACGAGGCGGCTTCAAATGAACACCTTAATTTTTTTTTTTTTTTTTTTTTTTTTTTTTGTGTGGTGGTGGTTGGGGGGGGGGGGGGGCGGCGGCGGCGGATGGTGTGTGAATATATTCTGAAAAAGTGCAGAACAAACGTATCATGTCTCGATGTAGTCACCACTGCGTTCATTGCAAGTCCTCCAGCGCCGATAAAGTGCTTGGATTCCTGTAGAAATATATTCTCTTGCTCGCAAGTACTCATGCACCACCTGCTGTACCTCTTCATCAGACTGAAAGGTTTTGGAACTTTCTACTCCACCCATACGCTTGCTGGACTGACGGGCATGCATCTCAATACTGGACCTTCATCCAACGATGAATTTCTATAGGTGTCACCTCTTCACTGATCTAAGAACGGATAACAGAACGCTGCTCCTCTCTTGTGCTAGTCAAAATTCGGGCGACCATCTTCAAACTGTCCTTATGACTTCGCCGTGCTCGTCTGCGGAGTGATGTCACATGCTTAACACTTTTGACACCTTAACAACAATATTGACAGGTTACAAGACAATGGCATGGTCAATGTAATTTCTATCACACTTTTAACGTTTTCATTTGATTCGTGTAAATATTTCTCAACCATAATTGTTAATACAAAGTAACATTTACACAGTAAAGTAAAGAATCTGTTTTTCGGGATTTGAACCCTACTGGGTAATTGAAGTAAAGTAAATAATGGACCTTTTTACACAACTTAACGGGTATTGGGTATTTAGTGCTAGGTCCATACTTGTACAGACCATGTGGCACAGATGGGTGAGCGTGTATTTCCCTGACACTTCTTAGTTGCTTGCTTGATTAGTCAGTCAGTCAGTCGAGGTTCCAACTTCACGGCAACGGGTCGTCCCCATTATGCTCCATTCCTGTGCCAGTGAAAACCACACAAAATATTCCCCATTGTCCAATGTGAAAAGTGGAATAGACAGGAGTCTCGGCAATCCAACAGCCGCACAGGTACACTGTGCATAATGCCGCCGCCAGAATGCCAACACAAAATTCATCCACGCAAACCACAGTTCATCGTTGATGGACTCGGCAGTCACCAGAAAGACCTCATTGACCCGGGTTTCTCACTTCTCATAGCTCGGTCTTTTACCAAAGGGCGACCCGCCGAAAGTGTCGCATAACGCACCAACTCTGCAGCTTCAGCGCCGACTCCCAGGAGTCTCCTGAAAAATGCACTCGTGAACCGAAAAGGCAAATCAGCTTGCTTGCTTGCTTGTGTTCGCTGGCTGTGAACTCCATCGTGAAGTCCTGTATGTCGGAAGAAGACATCCTGTTGTCCAACATCAGTGTGATGTCATACCGGACTGAGGTTTGCGTGAGTATCCGTTGTCCCATGTCTGGCTTATTGGTGTGCAGACTGGTGGTGCCTCGCCGTGCAGACAGATACTCTCCGACTTCGGAAGAATCAGCGATCCTACTACGCACTTCTTAGTATCCGTTTTAGACTGGACGACTTGAGAACCAGGGTCACTCTTAAATCTCTGCTTCAATGTAAACTCAAACCCACGATAAAAGACAAGACCATCTATCCATCATGTGCCATGCCGATACGCGTGTGCGGTCATGTTTTGCCATCTCATTCGATCACCAGAGTCGTGGATCAGCTCCGTATTACTGTCTCGACCATGCCATGTGGCCAAGCCATCCAGGTATTTGCTTTTCGGTCTTCCCCTTGGTCTCTTCCCTTCGATCTTGCCAGTTGTCACCAAGTTCTCTAATTCATTTCTTCTCATATCATGCTCCAAAAAATTTGACTGTCTACGTCTAATGTCTCTAATCAGTTTACGGTCTTCATTTGTTTCTTGAAGGACTTGTTCATTGGTTTTTCAGTCTGCCCATGGTATTCTTTGCATTTTCCTCAGAAACCTTATTTCCACTGCCATCAGATGTTTTTCAGCTTGCCTGTTAATTGTCCACGCTTCACATCCATACAAAAGTACAGGTTCAATGTAGCACTAAAACATTTTTTTTTCTCGTTTCAATTGATATCTTTTTATTTTTTAGTATGTTTTTCATCTTGAAAAAGGCTACCTTAGCAATGGCAATTCTAAGTTCTAATCTCTTCAAGGCATCTCCCAAACTATGTTATGACTGCTCCGAGATAAAAGGCAAGACAAGGATAGGCAAGAGTCTAGCCACTGAACCACCGCGGGTCCAAGGTATATGGTGCTAGCATTCAGTAGACCCATCGGCGCTTGAAAGTGTGATGGGCTCGTGATTACGTCGGCCGTCTGTACTGATCAGGACATGTCGTGGTACCAGTATTAGGCTAGTTCGGCTGGGTGCTGGTGGTGGATAAGGTTGAAGAGCAGCTAACAGATAGTCTTAAGTTATGGTCTCCAGCTTCATGGTAGTAGGCATAGTAGGCAGAGGATTTCTTTTTTTTTTTTTTTTGGAGGGGGGGGGGGGAGAGAGACAATGGCTACGGTCATTGACCAGTATGGTCACTGCTAAGAAGGAAAACAATCGAAAACTACTTTCTTTACAGATGCCAAGAAAATTATGTTTTGCGATCAAGACATGAACACTGAGCTGATCCACGATTCTGGTCATCGAGTGAGATGGCAAAACATGACGGCCCACGCTTACCGACATGACACATGATGATGATGATGATGATGATGGTTCGGTTCGGCAGCCAAGACCTTTCAATCCCCGCCTGTATGGGCATTCAAACACATGGCCACCGTACTGGAAGGCTTGAGTGCTAGCGACTGCGATGCTGGTGTTCCCAAAGTAACATTTGGCTACAACGTGAAGCGTTAAATAAGAGTTAAAACGGGAGAAATTGGGGGGGGGGGGAGGGGGAGTGGTCTCGAGGTATGGTTTTCGCCTCGAGTGCTGGAGGTCCCGGGTTCAAGCCCCGATGAGGCCGAGATTTTTTCACGTGGACTTCTAGTTATAAAATTTCCCCTGGTCTCTGGGTAGTGAGATCGGACGCTCGTGTGTATTGTTACGCACGTAAAAAAAATCCCTTGCCAGTTGGAAATCGAAAAAGAGTAGCGTAACGGCGCTGCCCGGGAAAATTTTCAAGTTAAAAATCTACCCAAAGTATTTCAGGCTCATCGCCGGTGCTACGGAATTCGTGCACTGAGCTGAAATTTTCCGGACTCAGGCTTGAATTGCGAGTAGAGCGGAGCAGTTATGGGTTACACCCGTGTGCCGTGATGTTGATCCGTCGACTAAACTAAACTAAACTGAAGAGTTGACCACGACCAGACTATCATGTCGACGCTCTCAAGTCGACCCAGACAGAAATAGGTAACGGGAAATTTAATTTGAAGAAAAGGCGACTGGTGCGATAACGACCATATGAAAAACGTAGTTAACGACTGCAAAATCATAACAACATACATGAAATGCCTTAGATGAGCTGTGGGAGAAACCGTGAGAGATAGAATTAGGAATGGGGAAATTATAAGACTACTAGGTCTGAAGCCAGTCATGCACTTTATTAAAATGACAACAGATGAAATGATTTAGCCACCATACAGTGGCGTCACTGGGGTTGGTGTCACCCAGTGCGGTAAACTCTTGGTGTCACCCCTCTAGACTTTCACCATGGTATTCTTCCGAGTGTTCCTGTACCATATATAATCGCATATAGTAATGTTTGTAAAATAAGTCAAAAAGTTAATAAGGACATAAGAAAGAAAACAAATTGAACAATATAACTTCAATACTTCAGGTAAAATATAAATAAAGAACTTCGACAAACTCGGACAAAGTTAAATTTTTGTTATTTTGCTATGTCTGCTTTGTCAAATTTGCAATTTTTTTATTTTGGTGTCACCCCTTGATGGTGTCACCCGGTGCGGCCCGCACCCCCCGCACCCCCCCTAGTGACGCCCCTGCCACCATACAAGAATACTCTGGTACCATGTGCCACAAACAGCCACATTGAAGAAATATAATGGATACAGAGCAAGGGGAAGACCACGTAAAAGATGTAGTGATGGTATCAAGTACAACCTTAGATAATTTATACCAACTTACACAGAGCACAAGAAAGACCACATAACAGAACTTTACATCTTCTCCCAACACTTCACTGAGGCACATGGAGGAAGACAAGAAGAAGAAGAAGAAGAAGAAGAAGAAGAAGAAGAAGAAGAAGAAGAAGAAGAAGAAGAAGAAGAAGAAGAAGAAGAAGAAGAAGAAGAAGAAGAAGAAGAAGAAGAAGACGAAGAAGAAGAAGAAGAAGAAGAAGAAGAAGAAGAAGAAGAAGAAGAAGAAGAAGAAGAAGAAGAAGAAGAAGAAGAAGAAGAAGAAGAAGAAGAAGAAGAAGAAGAAGAAGTAGAAGAAGAAGAAGAAGAAGAAGAAGAAGAAGAAGAAGAAGAAGAAGAAGAAGAAGAAGAAGAAGAAGAAGAAGAAGAAGAAGAAGAAGAAGAAGAAGAAGAAGAAGAAGAAGAAGAAAAAGAAGAAGAAGAAGAATATGCTGATTCGTCTACAAAAATACGATGGTAATTTAATAATATGTGTGTTGTTGTTTGTTATATATGACGTTGGATGAAGAATGGCTTGCGCGATGACTTGGATTAAAGTGAGGAAGAGTTGCGCAATTCGTCGACCTTACTCTCTCGCCTGAGTCCATCTGAGTCCAGTGGCAAGACAAGTCGAGATGACTGGAGACGAATACAGGTGCAGTGGATGACCAGGGCGCTCTACGTGCCTTGCCGTGCTCATTACGTTCCACAAGGCTTTGCAGGTAAACGCCGTCTTGCCCGTTGAATCAGGAATGATTTCTTCCGCGCAGTCTGCCGAATCCTGTCTTCACATGCTGGGTAGGCATACTCTAGTTTACCTCTTGGTTTGACACCAAATCGGATACCCATGCCTGGTTTAGCCAGCCTCTCATAGCTGTTGCCCGGGGGGTGGCTGCTGTCGCATGCTGACAGCTACTAGGAGCCACAGGCACGAGCTGGGTGTCAGGCTTGGACCAGTGGGGGATGGGTCCTGAATAGGACATGAGAGTCATCCTTACCAAAGGATATTATATATTTATATATATATATATATATATATATATATATATATATATATATATATATATATATATATATATATATATATATATATATATATATAAGTAAGTCACAAATGGCTGTAGAAAAATAACTAAATATGATACCAACTTGAAACCGCTTTATTTGTATACATGCATTGTCACTTTATTTCTCACCATAATGTCCACCAACATTGATGCACTTATCCCATAGTTTTATCAGTCCTCCCAAACCGGCTGCGTAGAACTGTGTGCTCTGTTTCCTAAACCACGTTTTCACTTCACATTCAACTTCGGCGTCATTCGCGAAATGTCTCCTGCCAAGGTCAGTTTTCAGTGGACTTAATCCCTAGAGATTTTCCGTACAGCGGTGCATAGTTGGGTAGAACAAGTTACAAGGGCTAGTCAATAAGTATGTCACACAGTTCTGTGGGATGGCAGGTAAATGAAAACAGGACACGCAGATATATTCAGTCGGTTTGGGAGAACTGATAAGACTATGGGATAAGTGCATCAATGTTGGTGAAAATTATGTTGAGAAATAAAGGGACAAAGTATGTATACAAATAATCTGGTTTCAAGTTGTTATCATATTTAGTTATTTTTCTACAGCCATTTGTGGCTTACTTATTAACTTACCCGCGTATAAATCCGGCACTATAAACATGATGCCCTAACAGGTGGCCGACTTATACAATCTTATAGCACTACTGAATCACTAGCTAGCAAAATCGGCTAGATCTGGCCACACAAAGAGAGTAAATTGGCAACGCTTCTTAATATCCTGTCGCATTCTGTTAGGAACACATTTTTATTTTACGTTGTCCTTTGTTGTTAAATGTATTGCGTCGTGATTTGTTAAAAGTGCTTGTTGTTTAAGTTCAAAAAAGTACATTTTTCCCCCCAGAAATGTCTAGGCTAAATGTCTCATTATTGTAATGATGAATATGTGGCCTACTTTAAGTCATATCTGTCGAAACATTTGATGGTGACTTTTGTTACTCGGTTATCTTATTCTTTGCGGTAACATCATCATTACAATTAGTCATCATCATTATAATCATAGTCAGTATAGTTTTATTCATCATCAGCATCGTCATCATCATGATAAGTGTCGTTATCATGGTCGTCTTGACCATTATTATCATCATCACCACCATCATCATTACCGCCATCGTCATCACCATCCTCATCATTATCAACATCATCATTATAGTCATCATCATCATCATCATAACCGTCATCATCTGTATCATCATCATAAGTATAATTATCTTAATTAACAAAATCATCATCTTTACCATCATCGTCGCTATCGACATCATCTCCTTCATTTTATCACCATCATCGTCATCGCCAACATCATCATTGCCTTCGTCATCATAGTTCTCAGAATTAGCTATTGCCATCAGCATTATCATTATCATACGCACCATATATCACCATCACCATCATCATAATTCTCAACATAGTCGCCATAATAATCTTCAATACCATCGCCATCAGCATCATTGGATATTGATCATCGTCGTCATGAACATCATTTCCTTCATCCCAACATCATCATCACAATCATCGCCATCATCATGGTCGTCGTCGTTATTGTCATTACTCATCTTCGCCATCGACATCGCCATCATCATTGCAATCATCATTCCCTTAATCGAATACATATGAGTTTCAAGATTGCTCTGTCTATAGTTTGAATATTGCTCTATCTATGAAATATCGATTGCTTTATTTTCAGTTTGAAGCTTGCTCTATATTTGAAGCTTGCTCTATCTTTGGAACTTGCTCTATCTTTTGCGCTAGCTCTATCATTTGAGCTTCCTCTATCTTCGGAGCTTGCTTTATCTTTGGAGCTAGCTCTATCTTTGGAGCTTGATCTATCTTTGGAGCTGGCTCTATCTTTGTAGCTTGCTCTATCTTTGGAGCTTGCTCTGTCTTTGGAGCTGGCTCTATCTTTGTATCTTCGGAGCTTGCTTTATCTTTGGAGCTAGCTCTATCTTTGGAGCTTGATCTATCTTTGGAGCTTGCTCTATCTTTGTAGCTTGCTCTATCTTTGTATCTTCGGAGCTTGCTTTATCTTTGGAGCTGGCTCTATCTTTGTAGCTTGATCTATCTTTGGAGCTTGCTCTATCTTTGGAGCTGGCTCTATCTTTGTAGCTTGATCTATCTTTGGAGCTGGCTCTATCTTTGTAGCTTGATCTATCTTTGTAGCTTGATTTATCTTTGGAGCTGGCTCTATCTTTGTAGCTTGATCTATCTTTGGAGCTTGCTCTATCTTTGGAGCTGGCTCTATCTTTGTATCTTCGGAGCTTGCTTTATCTTTGGAGCTAGCTCTATCTTTGGAGCTTGATCTATCTTTGGAGCTGGCTCTATCTTTGTAGCTTGCTCTATCTTTGGAGCTTGCTCTGTCTTTGGAGCTGGATCTGTCTCTGGAGCTTGATCTATAAGCATATCTTTGGAGCTTGATCTGTCTTTGGAGCTTGCTCTATTTTGTAGCTTGCTCTATCTTTGGAGCTTGCTCTATCTTTGTATCTTTGGAGCTTGCTCTGTCTTTGTTGCTTGCGCTATCTTTGGAGCTGGCTCTATCTTTGGAGCTGGCTCTATCTTTGGAGCTGGCTCTATCTTTGGAGCTGGCTCTATCTTTGGAGCTGGCTCTATCTTTGGAGCTGGCTCTATCTTTGTATCTTTGTAGCTTGATCTGTCTTTGTAGCTTGCTCTATCTTTGAAGCTTGCTCTGTCTTTGTAGCTTGTTCTATCTTTGGAGCTGGCTCTATCTTTGGAGCTGGCTCTATCTTTGTATCTTTGGAGCTTGCTCTATCTTTGGAGCTAGCTCTATCTTTGGAGCTTGATCTATCTTTGGAGCTGGCTCTATCTTTGTAGCTTGCTCTATCTTTGGAGCTTGCTCTGTCTTTGGAGCTGGATCTGTCTCTGGAGCTTGATCTATAAGCATATCTTTGGAGCTTGATCTGTCTTTGGAGCTTGCTCTATTTTGTAGCTTGCTCTATCTTTGGAGCTTGCTCTATCTTTGTATCTTTGGAGCTTGCTCTGTCTTTGTTGCTTGCGCTATCTTTGGAGCTGGCTCTATCTTTGGAGCTGGCTCTATCTTTGGAGCTGGCTCTATCTTGGAGCTGGCTCTATCTTTGGATCTTTGATCTTTGTAGCTTGATCTGTCTTGAGCTTGCTCTATCTTGAAGCTTGCTCTGTCTTTGTAGCTTGTTCTCTTGGAGCTGGCTCTATCTTTGGAGCTGGCTCTATCTTTGGAGCTGCTCTGTCTTTGTAGCTTGCTCTATCTTTGGAGCTGGCTCTATCTTTGGAGCTGGCTCTATC
>JACEFZ010027844.1:0-210000 GCA_014155875.1 Cepaea nemoralis | reverse complement strand
GAACAGGTGGGTCAAACAGTTGAATCTGATCGTGGTGCCAGAGAGGCGGCCATGAGAACAGACAGGCGTTTGCGCTTTTCTCATCGGAGAAATTTTTTTTTCACGCTGAGTTTTACATCTGTGTTAATTACTAGTTAACTTCTCTATTCCTTACCTCTTGTCTGTCTGTCTGTCTGTCTGTCTGTCTGTCTGTCTGTCTGTCTGTCTGTTTGTCTGTTTGTCCATCCATCTATCCATTGATCGATCGATCGATCAGTCTATCTGCTGTCTGTCTGCCTGTCAGTCCATCGGTCGGTCGGTCGGTCGGTCGGTCGGTCGGTGGATCGGTCGATCAGTCGGTCTGTCGGTCTGTCGGTCGGTCGGTCGGTCAGTCGGTCTGTCGGTCTGTCTGTCTGCCTGGCTGCCTGCCTGCCTGCCTGCCTGCCGGTCGGTCAATCAGTCGGTCGGTCTGTCGGTCTGTCGGTTGGTCGGTTCATCCGTCCGCCCGTCCGTCTAGTTATCAATTCCCTCTCTTTCGTCTGATAAACTGCTCAATGTCAATCTCTGACCTTCTCTTGCCACGTATATTGTTGTCTATCTTCTGCTCACATGTGTGCGTCATCATATTCACCCCCCCCCCTCCCCAACCTCCCAATTGTTTTTTATAGGATTGTTATGCCGTTTAATGAGGCCAAATCAAGCGACTTTAATTGTAATTTCTTGCATCATATCTCAAGTTGTTTCCTGCATTTCTTAAATTCTCTGTGTGATTGTGTTTGTTTTATGAAATACGGCCTTGTCTTATGAATATTCGCATGTCTAGGGCCTCAGTTTGATGTTCGAATTACTTCAGACACAGATAGCTGCAATATCGTGTGAAATACATTCACAGGTTTTAACTGGCACTCATGGAAGTAGCTGAAAGACGTAGAGATCAGAAGATACACTGGACAATATTCACATTGAACTTAAATGTTATAGACACATTCTTACATTACCATCCGGCTCTGTTGTGAGGGTGTTAACGACACAGCCGTAGGTGATTTGGAAGTAGCCCGCCTTGCTTTGGTTTCCATATAATAGTATAAGTGCCGGTTTTTTCAGAAAGCAATGGCAAACTTATTATGTTTTTTTTCTGCATATCCTTTACAGGATATTACTGTCAACACCAGCATTTTTCAGCTGCTTTTGAAGTCTTGGCAAGTTTACGTTCAGTAGTTTGCCATTGCTTTCTGAACGACCGGCTCACATACCTCCGTATGTAACCAGATTGACGCGACCCGCTGCCGAATCTCGCGCAGCCGTGTTTGATACGTGAGTATATGGGATTGAGAACAACGTCCTTAACCCTTTCGCCAGGCAAACTAGTGAACGTAAAAACGTGCCCATGAATCACAAACAGCCAGAGAAATGCTGGAGTTGACTGCTACGTCCTTCAAGGAATTTGCGACTAAGCAACTAACCTTGAATCAAGAGCACGCAAAAACAGTCTACGAGATGTGAGTATCAACATCTGTCAACGTGCACGGAGCTGGGATAGCCAAGGATAAGAGGGATTGGGTGAGTTGATTGAGGATCTATGATCTATTGGGAGATAACAAGCAAAAGAACGAACGAACTTTATTTTCAAAGGGTCACAAATTGGGCACGCAGGCCCGTCTTATCTTCTTTCGAGTCACTTATCTTCTGCAAACAAGCTTTCTATTGTGGATGTTACATTTACATTGATATAAAAAAACACATTGTAAAATTAATGCTTGGAATGAAAGAAGAGAAGCTAGTATAAGAAGAAATGTTTCTTTGTTTTTTGTTTTTTTTTCTTTTCTGTGGGCTGCATAGGAACCACATTCTGCAACTGTTGAGTTGAGTCGAGTTGAGCTAAGAACCGGCATCACTGAACTCAGGATAATCCCATATGCGCTACATTCTCTTGTTCAACAGCCAGCGAAGAGTCACACTACTAATCGTTCCCACTGCTATCTGATTGAAAGTTCTCCTGGTCTTCCCTCTCATTTTTGAGATTTTACCAGAACCCCTGCCAATCCACCGCAATCTCATTCTTTGCACATACAGGTTCTCAGTCTGTTCCTCCACCTTCTCCACCTGGTCCGACAGGCGCACGACCACCTCTCCCTTGTCCATAGATAATCGACCCCATGATTTCTTCATTCTGCAACTACCTTGCCTCGGGAAGATCGATAATTTAATAACAACGCTTAGTGTTTCGTTAAGTGTGGCTTTGAGCTGGGGATAAATTAAATCACGCTTAGCTCGGCTATAGTGCACTTGCCTGCAGATAAATTGTTCCGAGTTCAAACCACAGAAGAAGCAGAATTATTATCTCCCGGCCAATACGGTTCTGTGACCGTTACGGCTTCAAAACATGGCTGCCAGACACTTTTTACAATGTTTTAGACATCGTCTACTGTATGGCACGGAAGCTTGGACATTGAACAATCAATTTGAAAGTCACAGAGAAGCCCTGGAGATGTGGATATACAGAGGAATATGTCGTATTTCATGGAAACAAAAACAATCAAATGCAGAGATTCTAGAAAAACTGGGAATGAAGAGAGAGTTGGTGAAAGAAATAAAGAGTAGGTAAGTGAAATATTTCGGCCACGTTAAAAGGCATGATACTCTTATAAAAACCATACTGGAAGGCAAGGTTGGGGGCAAGCGATTAAGAGGTAGACAACGATACAAGAGGGAAGATAACATCAAGAGATGGACGAACATCAATCTGACAGAATGTGCAGTCAAGGCGAGAGACAGACAGTGTTGGAGATCCATTGCAGCCAACCTTCATTGTGGAGACGGCACCTGATTGATGATTGATGAGACATTGTCTGGGAAGGAAAAGCGACGAATAAACGGACTTGCCATCCCACCTCACATGTCATGAGCTAGAACATGTGAAGGTCTAACAGTTCACACCCTAGCGGCATTATCTGCAACGAGTCAACCGGTTGTAGGTATTCAAAGCGGAACTTGTAATATAAAATAACGTAACTTTTCTTTCCTGAAGATGACAGCTTGTATCGAGTCGAAGCGTTGTATTGACAGCATTCTAACTGTGACTGAATATAGAGAACATCCCGTGTACGTATAGAAAACCGCGATAGCACTTTCCAGATTGCCTGAAAATATCCATTATTCTGGATACTGAAATTATGCTAGCTGGTAGAAGTCCACTTTGAATCTGAATTGAATTCAATGTTTTCGATAATCTGTCCTGTGAGTACAGTTCGTGTAGATCTTGCTTGGAATTGTGTCAACGTGACCAGGTGTTTGTTACGTGACAAGTATTACAATAGATTAGAATGAAATGCAAATATGCCAGTTAAAGCTTTTTAAAACCAAATTGTTGATTATTATTCCCTTTATGATTATGAAACTATCACTTCTTCTTCTTAGTAGACTATACGATATGGCGTTAGTGATCATGTCTGTACACAGCGTTCTGTGCTGTCACTCATTTCTTATAACGACGTTTCTCCATGCCATGGTGTCAAACTGTCCAGTATCTTCTCACATTGTCCACTTCTTCTCATACCCTCCAAATTCCCTGTTCTGACGACTTACTCCAGCATTCCCCGTCTCATGACGTGCTCAAAGAAAGGACTATCTTCTTCTGATGGGAGTAACCAGATTTCATTGGGAGTTAATGTCTTTCAATGTAGCTTCGTTGCTCTTTCTATCCATCCCCGGTGTTCTCGTCATTCATTCATATAGCCTCATCTTTGTAGCTTCTACATAACCCCTCTCTTGTCAGCTATTTGTTAATGATTGGCTTATGTACATCAAGAGTTAGTTAGTTAGTTAGTTAGTGAGTTAGTTAGTTAGTTAGTTAGGTAGTTAGTTAGGTAGGTAGGTAGTTAGTTAGTTAGTTAGGTAGGTAGGTAGTTAGTTAGTTAGTTAGTTAGGTAGGTAGGTAGGGAGGGAGGGAGGTAGGTAGGTAGGTAGGTAGGTAGTTAGTTAGTTAGTTAGTTAGTTAGTTAGTTAGTTAGTTAGTTAGTTAGTTAGTTCGGTAGGAAGGTAGGTAGTTAGTTAGTTATTTAGTTAGTTAGTTAGTTAGTTAGTTAGTTAGTTAGTTAGTTAGTTAGTTACTGTTCCAACTTCAAGACAACGGGTCGTCCCCATTATGCTCAGTTCCTGTGCCAGTGAATATCACACAAAATGCTCCTCACTGCCCAATGTGAAAGGTGGAACAGACAGGAGACTCGGCAAGCCAACAACCCGCACAGGTGCACTGTGCACAATGTTGCCGGCAGAATACCAACCCTAAAGTCCTCCACGAAAAATACAGTTCATCGTCGATGGAATCGGCAGTCACAGAAAGACTTCATTGACCCGGAGTTTATGACATATGGCTCGGCCTCTTTCCGTCAATGCAATTTATTATTTGAGTACTTTAGTGACTGGCACTATACAGTCTTGATAGACGATAGTTTGTAAAATGAACTTATACCTGCTCATAACACAAAGCCTGGGCTAACTATAGATACCATGTGTTGTTCATGCAGCATGCTCTCTCTCTGTCTCTCTCTCTCTCTCTCTCTCACTCTCACTCTCTCTCACTCTCTCTCTCTCTCTCTCTCTCTCTCTCTCTCTCTCTCTCTCTCTCTCTCTCTCTCTCTCGCCTGCCTGGTTTACTACAAAGGTAAGGTTACACCAATACGTCTGGAACAAGGCAAGCTGCAGAAGCTGCAGGATCAGCAAAGCAGAGTTTTCATCCTAGACCAGTTTCCGACCATGGCGTATTGCCAAATAACGGATCCGTGCCTGGGGACGGAATCATACCAACTACCAACTATCCGACATCTTGGAATTTGTCCAGGGTGAAATATTTCTAATGGCTCGTACACACACGTTACAATTTACAGATCTGCTATGCACACAGCTCCTAAGTCCTTTGCGTCCTTAGACAACACAGTCACTTTTATTGTAGAACAGTTAACACCCGTGGCTGTCATACAACGCCGGCTTCCTGTCGTTCAGCGTTCTGCGTATGACCAGCACACCCACTGACTACCAATATACAATGCATGGTTAATCTAATCGTCAGTAGGAACTTCAGTTGATGCATTTTATAGATCTTATGATTGTGCAATTCACTTCATAACGTGCTTAATAATTCTACCTCTACTCACGCATCTCACTGATGACCAACAAGGCTTTTTCACGGCGTGTCTCTGCCCGCCATTATGGTCGAGGTGTTCTCAAAACTGTGTCAGCTATCTCGCCACCGCTTGTCGGCGTTTACGGCCCAATTGTCATGCGTCAGCTTCAGTGTGTTGCTTTACAATCACAAACTTTCACAACAGAAACATTCTTTAACGTTGGACTGTGTCTCCGATGGCTTCATCATTGCAAACGCTCTCAAACACTTTCAATCGACCTGTCTCTTCCACGTCTCAGCGCCGTCTCCCGAGCACTCGTTTTTCGGCTTTGGCCTGGGCGCAGTCAAGTGACCACATTAACTCCGCCCACTCGTGCCCCGGTGTTCGCTTGATTTCTCAACTGTGTGTCTTAGTGACATCGTTTTACACGCTTGCTCTGTTTCTCGTATCCATCTCATGGCGCGTATGTCCTGGTCTGCCCAGCCATGACATTTAGTCTTTAGGTTTCATGTCTTCGCATCAGTTTAAGACTTGTAACTTTCCAATTACACTCCTCCTCACAAAACTGTTGGCACAATGTGGGGAGTCGGGTTTGATGAGCGCTGTCCAACATTCGGCGCTAACAGAAAGCAGTTAATACCATCTACTATCATACGATAACTCAGTCATATCTGAGACCAGATTTTCTAATAACAATATGCTTTAATCAGCAAAATTATATTGCTCTCTCGTTGCGTGCTAATTTGTGTCTTTAAACAACAACATTTAAAGACGAGGAGGTCAGTAATTGTTGCTATTTCTAAGCTTTCTCTAGCGGCTATTGTCGTAGCTATCATGTTTAGAAAGTTCGATAGAGGTAAACAAAGAGCACCATCTTTGCATCATTGGCTATACATTGGCTTTCGATAGAGCAAGACACTTTAACATGATAAAGCTACTTGCAGATTTCCAAACAGACGGTGAAAATTGTAAACATGTTGATTAGTTTCATAACCGTTACAGGACATCGCAGTCAAAACCCAGCATTTTTTTTTTTGCTGTTTGCGATTTCTTGGCACGTTTACGTTCAGTATTTTGCCATTGCCTTCTGAACGACTGGCACTCATACAATTTTATGAAAAACGACGCAAGGCAATCTGCCGCCAAATGGCTCGCAGCTGTGTTTTATAACTCCTTCGCCACAATAGACGTGTAGAGAACATATACTGCAAATAACACGTTGACACAGCCAATCAATAATGGCTTACACCAGGGATGGGTATTGTCTCCAGATTGTTGTTATCGATATGGAGAAAGTATTGTACAATATGTAGACGACGTGAGATGGGTCGCGTCCATGTGTTGCCGGAACTCGTAAAGGAAGCAAAGAATACCAGCCATGTAACCTACCATGCGTGCCGTAAGATGCCACTAAGCAGGCCCGGACTGTGTGTTAATGGGGCCCTCGGGGGAAGCGAAGAATGTTAACATTGTTACCTACCAGGATGGGCAGACAGAACAACCAATGAACAAGTCCTACAAGAAGCACATGAAATCCGTAAACTGATTAGAGAAATTAGACGTAAACAGTCATTTTTTTTTTGGGGGGGGGGGGGGGGCACGTAATAAGAAGAAATAAGCTAGAAAACGAGGTGACAACTGGCAAGATTTCGGGGGAAAAGAACAAGGGGGGGGGGGCGTATAATAATAATCAAAGAGTAGCCAAAGTAAGGTGGAATGGCTATCCTGGCTTCAGAGGTCATAGATTGTGGGAACTGTGTCGATATTTTTTCCCTGGCCATGCGGGAGTGCGAGGGAATGAACAAGCTAAAAGGCTGGCAGGGAATACTCCTCTTGTTGGTAAATTGCCTATGGACAAGGGAGAGGTGGTCGAGCGCCTGTGGGACCAAGTGGAGAAGGCAGGGGAACAGATTGAGAACGCGTCTGTGGAAAGAATGATATTGCGGGGTTCGGCAGTGTTTCTGGCAGAATCTCAAAACTGAGAGGGAAGACCAGGAGAATTTTCAATCAGACAGCGATGGTAACGATTAGTAGTATGATTCTTCGCTGGCTATTGAATGAGGGGACGGAGCACGTATGGTTATGACCTGAGTGCAGTGATGTGGGTTCTTAGCTCAACTCAAGAAATAAATAGAATAACGAAGCCAGACAAACATAAAGGATGCTCTTCTTGTAGTGGTTGGCGCGATACGGAGACGCCCACCGGGAGTCCGGAAGAGAAGTAGAACCGGAAATTAATAATATTGAGAGGACATGGAGGGAGCTGCATGAGATAGCAAAGGATTGGAGGGCGTGTGGTGAGATGGTTGAGGGGCTTTGTCCCAAATAGAGATAGAGGGTGAGAGAAAACATAAGAAGAGAAGAGTCATCTTCAGGGGATATTCCATTCCATCATGTGCCATGCCGATAAAGATGGGTGGTCATGATTCGCCATGTTACTCGATTATCAGAGTCGTGGATCAGCTCAGTGTCACGTGGCCAAACCATCCAGGTGTTTACTTCTTTGTCTTACCCTTGTTCTCTTCCCCTCGATCTTGCCAGTTTTCACCAAGTTCTCCAATTTATTCCTTCTCATGACATGCCCAAAGAAGTTTGACTGTCTACATCTAATTTCTCTAATACGTTTACGAGTTTCATGTGTTTCTTGTAGGACTTGATAATTGGTTTTTCTGTCCGTCCATGCTATTCTTTAAATTCTCCTCAGAAACCACATTTCCACAGCCATTTGTTGTTTTTCAGCTTGTTTGCTCGTTGTCGACGCTTCACATCCATACAAAAGTACAGGTTCTATGTAGCACCTCAACACTCTTTTTCTCGTTTCAAATGGCATCATTTTATTGGTCAGTGTGTTTTCCATCTTGAAAACGGTTACCTTCGCCATGGCGATTCTTGTTCTAATCTCTTCAAGGCATCTCCCATCAGATGTTATTACCGTTCCGAGATAATTGCACCGATTCACATGTTTAAGAATAGTCCCATTTACTTCTATATTACATTGTGGTATTTCCTTCGCACGTTTTATCGTTTCTTTACGTATTCAGTCAAGGGAGATTTGGTCGCAACAGACGAACATTATCTCCGGCGGGCCTATTCTCGCTGGTCGCGGGATCCGCAGAGTCAGGCAGGGAGTCTGACGGTAGTACACGCTTACATTGGTCCGGACACTTGCGCATGAGAGGTGTACGCGCTCATACAGGTCCAGGCACTTGCTTTAAGGCCCTCTGCTGCGGGATATGGCTGAACGCCTCTAAGACAAGTCCCACGGCTGTCAGGATCTGGCCACCACTCATCTCCTGCTCTTGGAGATGAGACTCACCTCTGGCTCTCGGCGGTTTTACGATGAGCCGCCAGCGTCTGCAGCCTACCTTGTTCCTGACGTAGTGGTTATCCTTTCCTCTGGAGTAAACGAAGCAAGACAGAGAAAGGGAACATGCTGCATGGGCAACACATGTTCTCTGAATCCATGCCCAGGCATTGTGCGTTGGCATTTTGGCCAAATTTCAATCCACATACTTTCGCCTGTCAAGACAGCAAGGTGCCACTCACTCACTCAGGATATAACATCAACAATATTGGGGGGGGGGGGGGGGGGAAGAATGTTGTATGTCCGTTGGAGGCCGTTGCGTTGAATCCCAAGTTGATTTTCCAGGCAATTTTACGTTTAGTAGTTTGTCATGGCTTTCTAAACGAGAAGTTATCGTTTAAGTCCAGCTTGATGATACCGTGTTGAGTGAGGCGATGAAAGGAATGTGCATTATTTATTGGATGTTGTTAGTGCACACAGTGAATGACTAGGGTTAGAAT
Organism: Cepaea nemoralis; assembly: GCA_014155875.1. NCBI lineage: Eukaryota > Metazoa > Mollusca > Gastropoda > Stylommatophora > Helicidae > Cepaea > Cepaea nemoralis. Next base: position 201,094 of record JACEFZ010027844.1, on the reverse strand, counting down.
CGAATTGTAAGGAATCTGAAAACATGGTCATTTCGAGGAAGAAAGAAGTATCACATTGTAGCATCCGAGTACATAGTAAAATTCTTAAACAAGTGACTAAGTGACCTCAGAACATTTCTGGCATCTGACGGACAATGCCTTGCAGAAATTAACACAAGAATCGCCAATCAGAAGAAGCCTTTTACAAGATAGAAAACGTACTCACCATTAAAGAAACGATTTTTAATTGACAGCGTTAAAATTAGTACCCATGAGTAAAAGGGGTTAAAATTAGTAAAGTGGAACCCTACCTAAAAAAGGTACCACAGACAGAGATAAATAATATGCAGGACATCGAAAAAGCTTCACGGGATTGCAAAAGATAGAACAGTTTCAGGTCACTTGATTGAGTGTCTTCGTTCGATTGGAAGAACAGGATAGAAGAATAAAAGAAGGAAATAGTCATTAGTTCAGTTTTGTCAGTTCGCTAATATTAATCCGAGACTGTTGTCTGCTTTGTTTAATGCATTGCTGTTTTTATCTTCTATTTGTAGACACAAACAAAGATGGAATCATCGAAAAATGTGACTTTGACGAGGCAGTGGAGGTAAACACTAGTTACTGTCTTATTTGTTGTATCCCTGTCGTCCTGATCATTGTCTTCTCAGCGGGACTGAGAGGTTACGGTGTCCAACTGAGGCTCATTAGGTACGGGTTCGTTCATAGCATGGGCCGGGAATTCTTCCAAAAACCCTCTGTCATGTCATTTGGGCACCACATGTTTCTCTGAAGCTATGCCCAGGCATTATGATGGAATATTGGCCACATTCCAACTCACATACTTTGGTCTGTCAAGACTGCAAGGTGCCACTCAGTACCATTGTGTGTATGGTAGGGGGAATATGGAACCTAAGGAATTAAGACCGCCTGGCTAGTGCAGTCGCCGCGAACTGTGCAAGTTAGTTTTCTTTTTTCCCCGTACTCTGTACCAAATGATATTACAACCCCCGTGATCTCTCAAGTTGTGATAACGGATACTTAGTCTACACGGATAAGATCGAAAAACAGGAGGTACCGTTTTGTATGCTGAACACGAAATTAGGAATCGCAAAGCGTAGGCCATAAGGCACAATCTATGGCAAAATTGTTAGGAAAGAAAACCTACCTATCTTGAGGACATAAACCGCACACAGATGCATACCAAAGTTTAACATAGTGACTTGTGAAGTGCATATCTTTTTAGTCGGTGGTCATGTCTGTCCACAGCTTCCTGTTTCCTGTCTGCTCTGATACTGATGTTTCTCTATACAATGATGGCACATATATATATATATATACTTAGTGATATCTGACAAACTGAATGAAAACAGAGAAAGGGAATAATAGATAGATAAATACCTGAATGGCTTGGCCACGAAATAGGCATAATCGAGACAGGAACACAGATGTGGTCCACGACTCTGATGATCGTATGCGATGGCAAATCATGGCCTCATACGCTTATCGGCAAGGCACATGATGATGATTATATACCCAATACACTTCAAGGCGCGGTAAGGGGGCCTTTAATCATTGTTTCACTCTCTTGGTAAGCAAGTGTCTTTACATTTAAAGGCAGCACCATTTGCTGTTTGGAGAAGTCGGAGTAGTATACATTGTTGCTTGTACCAATGTACGCGGGATTATCTCCGATGTAACGGCTTTCTTAGTTAGATATGTCTGAGCTACCGTGTACCAGTAGACGGTATAACTTGCTTTCTATTACTGCCGAATATTGGGCGGCTCTCACCAAATATGACCACTGTATTGTGACAAAGCCGGTCCCCCGGGCATAGGGGTTAACGTCTTTCTCCGTAATCCCGTATATTTCTTGAGTAACGTAACCTGCGCGAGAATCGGTAGCGGTTCTAGCCGCGTTGGTTAACTTACGCGGTATGTGAGCCGGGCGCTCAGAAAACAATGGCAAACTACTGAGCGTAATCCTGCCTAGTACATCAACAGCATTTGAAAAATGTTGATGTTAAGGGATATGCACACCAAAAAAAAACCAATGCGACGAAGGCTTCGGGCGGGGAAGGAGGGGCGTAATTGGGAGGGTACAAGCCTATTCCGGGTGGGAGGACATGCAACCTAAAGGCTGGGCAGTCAAGGTCTTAAACCTTGGTCAGCAACTGGTCTAGTACTGAAACTCCGAGAGGTGGACAGCTAGAGCATTGCTTTGCTAATACAGCATCTTCTGCAGCTTATCTTCTTCCAGATGTATCGGCGATGCCTTTCTAGAATAAACTAGGCAGGCCGAGAAAGGGATCATGCTGCAATGGCAAAACATGGTCTCTACAATTCAGCCCTGGCTATATGCTATGGAGATGTTATTATGGAATTTTTTGTAAGCACAAGGTAACAAATTATTACGGTCTCCCTGGCAGAGGTGTTAACGTTTTTCTCCATAATCCCGTATATTCTCATGAGTAACGCAGCTGCGCGAGAATCGGAAGCTGTTCGCGCCGCGCTGGTATCTTACAGGCGTATGAAGCAATGGCACACTAATGACCGTAATCTCGCCTAGTACATCAACAGCAGCTGAAAAATGCTGGTGTTGACTGCAACGTCCTGTAAGGGATAAGCAACATTTTATTTTTAATTATTGTTTATCAAGATGGCAAAGGTGTCAGCTGTAGTGAAGCTTATTACACAAGAATCAATCTTTGATGGTGATGATGATGATGATGATGATGATGATGATGATGATGATGATGATGATGATGATGATGATGATGATGATGATGATGATGATGACGATGATGATGATGATGATGATGATGATGATGATGATGATGATGATGATGATGACGATGATGATGATGATGATGATGATGATGATGATGATGATGATGATGATGATGATGATGATGATGACAATGATGATGATGATGATGATGATAAAGAGGAGGAGGAGGATAATGATGATGATGAAAACGATAATGATGATAATATTAATTATGTTGACGGTAACGCTGATAATGCCGATGTTGTAATGTGATTGTTATGATTTTATAATGATGATTTTGATGATGATTATGATTAATATTGTGATAATAATGCTACTGATAATGATGGTATTGATAATAACGGCAGCATTTACAACAATTATGGTAATGACGGTGGTGATAATGATGTTGCTGATGATATGCTAAAATAATTATAACGATGATGACAGAAATTATGATGTTGATGAGGATTATGAATAAAAAGCAAACGGTGTTAATATTACACCACACATCACGTAACATAGCTGTAGATCATCTACATAATCATCACCATCAAGTGCCCTGCTATCTGCCAGCGTAGATGTTCATGTCTCTCCACAGATCTCGGTCTTTGATGTTCTAGATCAACTCAGCTGATGATATTCCCCCATGCCACCGCCTCAGTCCATTAAGCATCATTTCTCTTGGTCTGCCCCTGCTTCTCTTCACCTTAGTTAGTTAGTCGAGGTTCCAACTTCACAGCAATGGGTCGTCCCCATTATGCTCCGTCCCTGTGCCAGTGAATATCACACAGAATGCTCCCCACTGTCCAATGTGAAAAGTGGAATAGGCAGAGGAGTTTCGGCACTCTAACAGCCCGCACAGGTACACTGTGCATAATGCCGCTGCCAGAATTCCAACACAAAATTAATCCACGAAAACCACTGTTCATCGTCGATGGACTCGGCAGTCACCAGAAAGACCTCATTGACCCGGGTTTTCTCACTTGGCTAGGTCTTTCAACACAGGGCGACCCGCCGAAAGTGTCGCATAAAGCACGAACTCCGCAGCTTCAGCGCCGACTCCCGTGAGTCTCCTGAAAAATGCACTCGTGAACCGAAAAGGCAAATTAGTCTATTCAGCAACAGCCGGTAGCCATTGTTCCGAACATACAGGTCACTGTTCAAGACAGATGTAAAAGCATTCCCCGAGAATTTTACAGCTCACAGTGTCGCCCACGTACTCACTCAGTAGCAGGGCGACGGAACAATGTACTACCAGTCCAACATGAGGAAAATGGGATTGCAAACCGTAGCTGCAAGCATAAACACGCCACAGGCATAAACGGTTCAACGCCTAACCGCCATATTGGCCTTCACCTTGATCTTTACAGTTGTCACCATGTTCTCCAATACCTCTCTTCTCGTCACAAGACCAAAGAAATCTGTTTGTCTCTTGTGTATTGTTGCATACAATGTTATAGTTTCATTAGTCATTCAGGGAATCGCTGTTAGTTACAAATCAACACCCTTGAGACGAGATGCTTGAGGAGAGCTGCCAATTTAACAATTATGGACCGAATAAGAAATGATGTTATCAGACATACAGTGAGATCAATACTTCGTGCTACATTTATTGAAAGACAGAAGATCAAATGGTTTGACCATTTCGTTAGAATGCAACACCATCAACTACCAGCACTGGCCCTACAACAAAGAACATGTCCTACGAGAGCAATAGGACGCTCGAAAAGAAAATGGGTGGCACTGGAGCGCCAATTATTCTTCCACACGACGCTTGACGGCAGAAGTGGACGATGATGATTATGTTATTGTTAATTACTTTGGCAGTTCAAGGAATTTGCATCATTATATAGGTAAGCATGTATGTTAAATAACAAACTAAAACTAGCAATCGGTCCACAGAAAATCTCAACACTCCACCATTGGAAGGAGAACGATGACGCATTCCAGAAGGCTAAGGATACGGTGAACAGAATCTGGGAAGGACTCAGGACCAGGGCAGACAGGAACAAGGTGAGCCCAAGGCAACAGAATTATAATTACAAGATTCGTAAATTGATTGATTGATTGATTGATTGATTGATTGATTGATTGATTGTGATTGGCGTCTGGCCACACCCATATGTTTTTATCTCTATAGGAACAAGCGTACTTCGACACATGACCAACTAAACACCCCGGAAAGATGTCTTCATTAGCCAGGTCTATCATTCACATGATAATCCCTGTTTCTTTCATCTACTTCTATGAGTGCCAAGCAATGCATGTGTGTTTATTTATGAACTGTCTTAACGGCCTCATAGAGTTCCCCAATTGATAAGTATTTCATGAAGCCCATTCAAACCGTAAACTGGTTCAAGAAATTAAACCTAGACAGTCAAAGTGATGTGAGCATACCATAAGGAGAGGCACTATAGTCTGAGAAACATCCAGTACTGGGGACACTACAATCTGAATTAGGGTGCCAGCTTAACTGATTCGGTGACAGACAAAAAGTCGGTTTGGACCAAACAAACATGGATGGCAAAACATGGGAAGCGTGGATGTGCCACAGTTATGACTTACAATTTGTTAACATGGTAGCAGAAATATTGTATTATAATGCAATGACAACATTTCGAAGATATATAAGCCATGGCAGATACAGGAAATCGCTTAAGACGATTAAACATCCCATGAAAATGATGAGTTAATGTCAACATACAGTGGATACCATCTCACAGTGAATACCATCTCACTGTGGATACTATCTCGCAGTGGAAACCATATCACAGTGGATACCATCTCACAGTGAATACCATCTCACCGTATACACCATTTCACTGTGGATACCATCTCACTGTGGATACCATCTTACTATGGATACCATCTCACTGTGGATACCATCTCACTAGGGATACCATCTCACTGGGGATACCATCTTACTGTGAATACCATTTCACTGTGGATACCATCTCACTGTGGATTGCCAGAAAACATGAGATCTGATCAACAGAAGAGCAACATGATGTTCCTGTCACTTACCACCAAAAGAAAAGAACCACCAAAAGAAAAGAACCATCAAATCAACCAGAAATATACTAAAACCAGCACAAACATATTACCATTTAATGGCACACCAGAACAAATCATTATTCTGCATTTCAGAACAGGACACATTCTATAACGCAACCAAATGTAAACACAATTCAAGTTTGGTGAATCAGCCATGTGAACATGTGGATTGGCGCTGCAGACAGCAGAGCCCATACTCCAAGCCTGTCCAAAATACGACATATCAAGGTAAACCTTCTGACCTGGAGAAACAACAGCGGAAGTAAAACACAATGAACCACTGAGTGATTGTGAACTAAAAAAGACAGTGAAGTTTATACCAGAGACAACAATGCAGTTATAGATAATAAATTTCCAGGGAATAAAAGAAGAAGAAGAGAACGTTATGGAAGCATACACATTTGATGAGGAAGAAGCAAAAGAAAAATAAAGAATTATAAGATGCCGAACGATAACTGCCCATGCTCAAAGCGATGACACATGATGATGAAAATGGTATTTTATTATGTCTTGGTGTGTCTTAACTGTTTTTATTTTTTGTAACTTGTTAACCTTTCAACCACAACAACTACTATCAGAGTGCAGTGGCCATTTTTAAAGTAATATTTATAATTATGTTTCTCACCCATGATCATGTCATTTTTCCATGGATGTATCAGGGACATTTCATTACATTGTTAGCACAAAATGTAACATCTTTTTCTCGTTCTCCTCTTGTTCTTCTAGTTCTTCTTCTTCCTCTTCCTCCTCTTCTTCTGCCTCTCACTCTCTCTCTCTCTCTCTATATATATATATATATATATATATATATATATATATATATATATATACATATATATATATATATATATATATATATATATATATATATATGTATATATATATATATATAGTTATATGGCCGCGTCTACGCAAATATATTCAGTCTAAACATGAATACTCCACTTTATATTTTCAAAATGTTCAATAAATATTTATTTTTAACCATTGCAGGAAGTGAAGGTAATTTCCACATCTAGTTTAGAATCCCACGCCCACCTTGCCTGTTGCAAGACTCAATTACAATGAATATCGTGTAGAAATTAAACATGATATTGCCAATTTAGTCGTATCCACTTCAACATAGTTGAATTAACCCAAGTGCACATGAAATGTCTAATTTAGAAGTACTTGTCATCCAATTCACAATTTCAAAATGTGCATGCACGTGTAATCAAACACACATATTAATTCGCTTAATCACTTAGTCTACAGCATGTTTGTGTAATTCACATATAAATAAATGTCTTGGCTTTTACAATAACAGTTCACCCATACGCTTAATCCAATCCACTTTTGAAATCCTGACTTTGATTTGCTTTCAAATGTCTAAATAGTTCATTAGATGCAATCTACAAAGAATGTTTAATTTATACGTGCAGTAAAGTCAATTGTAATAATTCCTGCATACCATAAACCCAACCACATTTAAATTTTAAACGTGTGCAATATATTCCCTTCAATGTTAAAATAATTTATCTCTTCAATTCTTTGAATCCATGTACAATAAGTCACTCATACATATAATCCAATCCACATTAAATAGTGTGTGAAGCGCTAATCCCATTTTCCACAATGAAAGCTTTATAGACTATCTTTTCAAAGCAATACTGTGTGAGTTGTCTAATGCTTTTTCCCTGCTTATTCAAATAGGGAAAACTATTTGGAATTATCAAGAAGTAGGTAAAGGACTCTGTTCATGTCATAAAAGTATCGGCGTGTCACAACACTCGACATTGAATACATGTGTAGGCATTTTACATAGTTTGTGTGCATTAACCGATCAAGTGTCATGGGATGATTAATAGTCTTAAGTGCCTTCCCATATCTGCCAATGGCGTATATATCGCCTAAATGTTGCCATTGCGTTATAATACAACATGTCTGCTACCATATTAACAACTGTTAAGTTATAACTGTGGCATTGTGATACTTCCCATTTTCCGCTATTCATTTTTATTTGGTCCAAACCAACTTTTTTGTTTGTCACAGAATCTGTTAATATTCTTATATTCTGACAATGTCATTGTGTGAAAGTTTCTCTACATTTTATATACTGTAAAACAGGAACAGTTCATTTGCATGTCTGCCAACTACAGTAAGCAAAGTAAAGACAGATGGTTACAGTTAGTTGCATATCCTTTACAGGACTTTGCAGTCAACCCCATCATTTTTTTTTCTTTTCGTGATCTCTTTGTAAGTTTATGTTCAGTAGTTTGCCATTGCTTTCTGAACGATCAGCACTTATACCACTGAATGGGAAACCAATGCAAGGCAGTCTACTTCCAAATCGCCCGCAGCTGTGTTTCGAACGCGGTAGTGGGATTAAGAATTGTGGCCGTAACCTCTTCGCCACGGAGCAGTTGGGCATATAGTTCTAGATCCATATGTGTGTAGACCAATCGACACTAGGTGGCTGATGCGGTCAGTGGCCTACAACGGTTTACTTCCCACCACATTTTTTTTAAATACTCATTTTAGGTTGGGTCGACCTGGAAATCCAGGTCAAATATGTAAACACTGGCCCTATACGGATTCGAACTCACGATTACCAGGCTGGCAGGTAGTGGTTAGTCACTACGCTACCACAAGTATGTCTAGTACACAACTCCATAAGAGAAAACGGAATCGTTTAATATATTATTTTAAAACAAGATGGCTCGTTTATCACTTCGTAGTATTATATGGTAACAGAAATCTGGCTGGATCGTTTATATGGTTATTTTAAAAGTGATAAATGACTCATTGCTTTATAATATTATTTTATACCTTGCTCAGTCATTTATATTATTGATAACACTGATAACATGCTAATGCCTGTATAATATTATTTTATAAGACATAACTGGCTCAATATTGACCCATTCCTGTACAGTATTTTATAAGGGTGAAATGCCCTATTCCTCTTCCCATTGATTTTGAATACAGCTACGTTGTCCCCGCATGCCATTCTGCATGCAACAAGCACGTCTAATGTCAAATTGTGCATGTCCCACTGGGATTCATCAGCCTCTATTTCAGGTGGTCCTATTGTGACTAGTATTACAGTAGTTTTGATTATGCTTCAGCTGAAATGTGCGTTTTACGATAGGCAGAGTAATTTGGTGATCGGTGTCTGTTACTTGGTTGGTAATAAACAGAGATTCACAATTCAGACATACGTGGTTCGAAGTCAGCTGCACGCGATTTATGTGCAGATCGCTTTGTGTTGATTTTCACAATGGAATGAGCGTTGGCCGTTTATAAAACTACATCAAACTACTGAACGTAAAATTTCCTAGTGAAGCAAATTAGTTATTAGTTGCATATCCTTTACAAGACGTTGTATTCAATACCAGCATTATTTTTTCTGTTGTGATTTCTTGGCAAGTTTCGTTCAGTAGTTTGCCATTGCTTTCTGAATGACCGGCACCCATACCATTTCGTAAAAATTCCAACGCGCAGCGGTCTGCTGCCATATCGCCTGCAGCTGTGTTTCTAATGCGGGTATGCGGGATTACGAACTGCGTCCGTAACTCCTTCACCACAGGAACGACGAAAATTACAGACAGTCAATAAATGCTGATGTTGATTGCGACGTCTTGAAAAGGCAAACAGCTAACATCTTAGAGTAATCTTACGTTTTCTATTCTTCACTATGATGCTGCCTTGAACTCTTGGGAGCACACGAAGAAGGTTGCCTCACAAATAACCTTTCAGCTACCCTTGCGTGTATTCGACACAAGTTTTAACCTTTTTCTTTATGGTTTGTCAGAGGACATTACTACTTGGGTCAGGACCCCTAAATGCCTTCCTCCAGGTGTTACTTTTAACTTCACATCGAAGAAAGAAAGAAAGAAAGAAAGAAAGAAAGAAAGAAAGAAAGAAAGAAAGAAAGAAAGAAAGAAAGAAAGAAAGAAAGAACGAAAGAACGAAAGAACGAAAACAGACAGAGTCAGGAAGGAAGGAAGGAAGGAAGGAAGGAAGGAAGGAAGGAAGGAAGGAAGGAAGGAAGGAAGGAAGGAAGGAAGGAAACAGCAGCCTATAAATTTGACCGGATCCTTTCTTGAAACCAAATGCAGAAACAGCATCAGCAACATTGTAGGCACAACAATCACTGTTAAACACGCCATGTCTATAAATTTCCATGATACGTCATTTGAAGTCCTCGGACGTCTGTCTAGGTTGAGCAACAAAATAACAGAAAATTGGCAATCATGTCATTCCTTTTTAAAAAAAACAAAACTGTGTTTTTCAAAATAGCCAATTTGTTTGTCATTATTTAATATATGTTTGTAGCTTTCTCCCCACGAAAGTAGACTATCTAAAATGTGTGTAAAGATAATAGGTAAAGAAAGATTTAACAGATTATGTGCCAAACAAACAGTAGATTTTTACCTAACATTAATAAATGGATGGCGGAAATGGGAAGTAGGGGTGTGTCACAGTTATGACTTTAAAGTCGTTAATATTGTAGCAAACATGTAGTATTTTATAGGGTGTATTTTTAATGACTGTGCAGTGTTTGAAAATATTGCCGATCCAAGTTTTGTATTCACCCTCTGTAAAGTTCATGCAACATAATAGGTAAATACAAAACTTGGAAAGGCAATATTTTCAAACACTGCACAGTCATTAAAAATACACTCTGTATCAACTTAAAGGTGGTTGCATAGGGAAAACTACTGTATATAAGCCCATGGCAGATACAAGATGTCGCTTAAGACGGTTAATCATCCCACGTCATTTAATCAGTTAATAGTGTGTATGTAATGGGTTTTTTTTCGACGCATGGACTCGTTGCTTTGCTAAAATGAGGGAAAGAATAGCCACCTCGTCCACCTTTCTCTAGGGCTGCAAAATGTAATGGTGCTATTACATCACAGAAAAATAACAGGAAACTATTTCGGGGCACATTTTTTATAATTAATTATTGGTATACTCTTAATCAGGTGCTTGGTCTAGACCAGTTCAAACATAAACAGACACGTATTGATTGGCGTTCATAGAAGTAAAAGAAAGAAGCAGTGGCTAAAGAACGCACTAGACCAGTGATTCTCAACCGGTGTGGAATTCCCCCTCAGGAAAGAATTTTAGAGTTTCCAGGGTGGGTTGGGGGAGAGAATTAAGATTATTTTAAGATCGCATTAATACAAGAACCAGTTACTTGATATTGTTTTTCCCTCTAAATTTTACGGTTCTGTACTTCTCGCCCTAATGAAATTCGTTTTATAACGTAAGTAGACCCACAAATCACGTTTTATGTAGATGTCTAGACTTGTTCTAGTATGTGTTATTAAATTTAGCTTCCATTTTTATGTATACTATGAAAGGGTGGGATGATTTATAGGGAGGAAATTCAAAAAAGGGGAGGGGGGATATGACGTTCTGAACATATGGTAAAGGGGGCCTTGGGCTAAAAAAGGTTGAGAACCACTGCACTAAACATTATAAACATTGAAAGCTAGCTATAGTGCTGTAGTTACCAATCGGGATTCGGAACCTGTCACCTCCAGACGACGACAGCGCATCGCTGAAGGAACAAGTGTTCTTCGACACATGACCAATTAGATACCCCTGAAGGAAAGGTGTCTTCATTAGCCAGGTCATTCATTAACAACTATGGAATGTGGACATAATTCGTGTCTTACCTTTGAAACAGCACCATGGGTCTCATAATTTTATATTAAACCAGCATAGGTCAAATAATAAAAACATAAGCCGAAGGGTCATTTCTCCTCTCTTCTTTAAATGTTCGTTAATATACTTGTCATAGCATTACGGTCCGATGTATTAGTGTATTTGTTATTTTGTTTAACTTTTACATATGTAGTTGAGGAGAGATGAGTTGAGTTGAGCTTTGTTGAGTTGAGTTAAGTTTAACTGTCTTTAGTAGAGTTGATATAATTTGAGTTGTGTTGAGATGAGTTGAGCTATGTTGAGCTGGGCTGAGTTGAGTTGAGTTGAGTTGAGCCGGGTTGAGTTGGGTTCAGCTGAGTTGAGCTGAGCTGAGTTGAATTGCATTTTGTTGAGTTGCGTTGAGCTGAGCTGAGTTTAGTTGAATTGAGTTGCCTTGAGTTGCGTTGTGCTGAGCTGAGCTGAATTGTAATGAGTTGAGTTGAGTTGGGCTGAGTTGTGTTCAGTCAAAAATCGACACAGCAGAAATCGGGATATTCCTATACGTGCTCCGCCCTCAACTTTAACAGCCATCGTAGAGTCTACATTCTAATGGTCCCAGTAGCAGTCGGGTTATACGTCCTTCTGGCCTTTCCTTCCAGTGCTGATTGTCAGCCAGATCCTCTGGTCACTTCATGCAACACCATTCTCTCCAGGTCGTGATGATCTATCTGTCTATCTATTCTTCTGCACTATTCACACGATCATAAGGGGCCCCGACCACGTCCGCCTTATCGATCATCAATACCCCACCGAACGGTGCAGACCCAACCAATATGTACCCCTTTTCGTTTCCCACGACAGCAACATGCCCAATAAATGCTTTCTTTTTTGGATTGTTGAATTGAAACCTGCCACTTTACCCGAAGCATATCTGTCTTTACCTTTCTCATCATATTGTTATGTATTTGAGTTAATAAATAAGTAAAATTGCTCATTTATGGACATATGTGTGTAAACTGTATGTAAAATAATCTACAAAGACTATGGTAAACATAAATTAAACACCAAAGTTTATATTTTCAGTTTCAATTCTCGTTGTACTTTATGTCTGTAGCGCCCAAAGGCCCAAGACATGACAACAAAGGCAATCACACACGCTTTTATTACCAGTGTATTTTTATGTTACTACAGGATGGCAAAATCACCAAAGAAGAGTGGACCAAAATGTGGGAAGAATGCATCCGAGACGTAGCCGAGGGCAAATCCTTTCCGCCTTGGCAGCAGGACTATATGGAGTTTATGTTTTATGCCAATGACACTTCAGGTAGGTAAAGTAAAGTAAAGTAAAGTAAAGTAAAGTAAAGTAAAGTAAAGTAAAGATAATTATGGAGGACACTGTTCAGAGGAGGTGGAGAAGTGGCAAATCACAACGTAGATAGGTTTTAGATTTGCCAGCATGACAACAAGGAGCAGGACATCTGGGTTATCGTAAAGAAGAATGCCGAAAGCCTTTTTTTTTGGGGGGGGGGGGGGGTCTGCACACGATAGGCCACTGAAAAGTGTTGATTTTTCGCGTTAGTTTCGGATTCATATCTATAAAGGGTGCCGGGGTGAGGGTGGAAGGGGGCGTTAAAGATAAGAGGATGGAATTCAGGAGAGGGGTGGGGTTAACAGATAAGAAAATTGACTTCGGGAGGAGAGGTGACTTAAAAGATAAAAGGATGTGCATTTCGCCGAGGTTTGTCCTAAATGACTTTCCTTTCTACAGAGATAAGCTGACTGCCTGCACAGAGCACCAATTCCAAGCTCCCACGACGACCACCAGGGGCGTTCGGGAAAAAAAGCTGTCAAACCAAATTCATCATTATCATGTGCCATGCGATAAGCGTGGACGGTCATGTTTCGCCATTTCACACGATCACCAGAGTCATGGATCAGTTGCGTGTTTTTTCTATCAACATATTTACCTTTCTGCGTTCTCCTCTTCCCTCAATCTTGCCAGTTGCTACCAAGTTCCCAAGTTTATGTCTTTTCATAATATGTCCACGTCTAATTTCTTTAATTAGTCTACGGTTTTCATTTGTTTCTGGTAGAACTTGCTCGTTGGTTTTTCTGTGTTCCATAGGATTCTTTTAATTTTTCTCAAAAACAGCATCTCCACTATCATTAGGTGTGTTTATGCTTGTCTGCTCATTGTCCACGTTTCACATCCATGCAAAAGTAGACGTTCTATGAAGCACTCGAACACTATTTTTCTCATTGCAACTGAAATCATTTTATTGGTCAGTATGTTTTCCATCTTGCATAAGGCTAACTTTTCCACAGCGATTCTTGTTCTAATCTCGTCCAGGCACGTTCCATCAGATATTATGACTATTCTGAGATCGTTTTCGGATTCACTTGTTTGAGAATATTTCCATTTACCCATACTTAACATTGTGGAATTTTTTAAAATTCTTAGATTCGTCCATAATCACTGTTTTCTTGCAATTCAATTATAACCCCAGTTGCTCACTGTGTACAATAATCGCATCTTCTAAATGTTGCAGATCCTGTTCATTGTATGCAATCTATATTGTATCATCCGCGTATCAAATATCATTGATGTTATGTCCCCCAATGGTGATTCATCTAATATCTTCTAAATTTCTGAAAATAGTTTCACTCATCTCATCTCATCTCATCATGTTCCTCTTGTACCTTGCGGTGTCGAGGTGAAGTATAAACTTCGTGAGAGTGCCCGGTTATGGGCTTCGTATATCGACATTCCCATGGATTCTGTTATTCCCTCCGTCCAACGTTTACGTGGTCGGCCTCTTCCTCTGTTTCCATCTGGTCTGTACATCATTGCTTGTTGTGGCATGCTGTTGACTGGTAACCTACTTGCATGGCCAAACCATTTGACTTGCTGCTTTCTAATAAAATCTAGAGCAGCTTTAACCCCCACTTTAGTCCTGATTTCTTCATTTCTGATCTTATCTCTTCTTGATATGTTGAGTATTCTTCTCAGGAACCTCATTTCTGTTGTTGTGATTTTTCTTTTCTCTTTTTCTGTCATTGTCCAGGTTTGGCATTGGTAGCACAGAGTTGGTAGGAAGATTGTGTTGTAAAGTGCTTTCTTAGTAGTTATGGATACATGTTTGTTCTTTAGTATTGGTGCCATTTGTCCAATGAGTTGATTTGCCTTATTGCACCTATTTTCGATCTCGTCTTCTGATCTGCCATTTGATGATATTATACTTCCTAGGTACTTGAAGCTCTTTACTTGTTTCAAGGGATGTTCGTTTAGGTGAATTGTTGCTGTTTGTTCTTCTTTAGTTATCTTTAGACTATTCATGTGGTCTTGTAATTCAGCTTCTGATTTTGCTATTAGTGCTTGGTCGTCCGCAAACAGGAGTTCTCTAATGGTTAGATTTGCAGATGGTTCTTCTTCTGTGTTCTCGTCATGCGGTATTCTTGCTATCTCTGCTTGGCTGGTTTCTTTACATATGTTGTCTATATATGTTATGAACAAGAGAGGGGACAGGACACAACCTTGTCGTACTCCAGATCTTATGGTGAAGGGTTCTGAGTGTCCTCCAGTTGCTCTCACTATGCATTCACTGTTGTTGTATAAACTTCTACATAGGTTTGTTAGATGTGTACTCACTCCATATTGTTTAAGGATTTCCCACAGCTTGTTTCTATCTACCCTATCAAATGCCTTTTCTTGGTCGACAAAGGCTAAGTAGAGTGTTTCATTGAATTCGATTGATTTTTCTATAAGTTGTCTAAGAGCAAAAATGGCGTCTGTGCATCCTTTGTTTTTCCTAAATCCAAGCTGCGTTTCGCTTAGCTGGGGTTCTAAAGTAGTTCGTAATCTTTTCTCAAGAATTTTGCAAAATATTTTCCCAGTATGACTCAACAGTGAAATGCCTCTGTATTGTGTGCAATCTCTTTTGCTGCCTTTGTTTTTCCAAATTGGGATAATTATGGCGTTTCCCCAGTCTCGTGGTGTCTGTTGTTCTACCCAAACATGGTTGAATAGTCTATGTAGCCAAGCTGTTCCTACTTCTCTTGCTGCTTTAATTAGTTCATTTGGTATTTCATCCTGTCCTGGTGATTTGTTCAATGGGGCTAATCTGATGGCTTCTATAATTTCTTCTTTTAGTATGTCTGGTTCTAGTTCTTCGGTGACATCTGTGTAGGTCTCTTGAATTCCTGTGACATCTGATGGGATGTTGAGAAGTTGTTCGAAATACTGCTTCCATCTTATTAGGATCTGTTTTTGTTCACTTATTGGTTCTCCATTTTCGCTGTTAATTATTTCAGTTGGGTCAAAGGGTTCTCCTCTGGTTCGCATTGCACTTATCTTTTTGTAGAAGTTTCTGGTTGCCTCTTTGTAGTTTTTATTTAGGGTTTCTCCATACTCTTCCCAGTCTTTTTGTTTTTCTCTCTTTACTATTCTACTCACATGTCTTCTCGCTATTCTATATTCTCTGTAATCACATTCCTGTTTGCTCTTCAACCACTTTTTATATTTTTCCTTTTTTTCTTTTACCGCTTTCTTTACTTCTGCGTTCCACCAACTTGTTATTTTCTTTATCCGTGTTTTGCGTTTTTCGTGGTTCCGCATGTTATTTTTGCAGTATTTAAAATGCTTGATTTGAACATCTCCCATTCTTCTTCCACTGTTTTTCTTTCTGTAGGTAATTTTACAAAGAGTTCAGTTAGTTCTTTCTCATAATTTTCCCTTACTGCCTCGTCTTTAAGGTTTTTTAAGTTTACTGATTCGCATGGCATGTATTTTCCTGCTCTTTGTTTTCTTCTTCTAATTTCTTATTGTGGCAACGACTGCTTTATGATCTGTGTTTATACTGAAATTGGGCACTGCTCTTGCATCTACTGCAGTTACGACCCACTCTGAGGAAGAATTGCAATGTCTACTATCTGCATTCTCCAATGCTTGTTCTGAATTTGGTTTAACAATTAGCAAAAAGAAGACACAGATTATGTCACAAGGTGCACATGGGGTACCATCAATCTTTATTGACGACGCCGAACTAGAGATAGTAGACTATTTTACATATCTAGGATCAGTGGTAAATAGCAAATTATCCCTAGATCAGGAAATCAACATCCGGATTGGTAAGGCAGCAACAACAATGAACAGGTTAAGAAAAAGAGTCTGGGAGAACAGGAAGCTTACTGCCAAAACAAAAGTCCTTGTCTATCAAGCCTGTGATCCTTAGTACTCTTCTCTATGGCAGTGAAACCTGGACAACTTACTCACACCAAGAGAACAACGTTAAACAGCTTTCATATGCGGTGTCTGCGAAGAATTCTTGGTATTAAGTGGCAAGACAAAATCACAAATACTGAAGTATTGGAAAGATCAGGTTGTGTGACAGTTTATTCCATGCTCAGTCTTCGTAGACTTAGATGGATAGGACATCTTAGGAGGATGGATGATGGTAGAATACCAAAGGATATCTTTTTTGGTGAATTACAGATGGGTAAGAGATCTCAGGGTCGGCCTCTACTACGATACAAAGATGTATGTAAGCGGGACATGATTGATACAGGCATTGATAATGCACATTGGGAGCAAGTCGCCGCTGAACGTGTTGCCATGGAGGGCAAACTATCAGAAATGGAATAAAGTCAAAGGAGAAAATTATTGCAGAAAAGTCACACACCAAGCGTTTGAGACGTAAGATGGTGCATGATGGTGGAAATGACCACGTGTTCACATGCACCCACTGTGAACGGACATTTACAGCGCAAATTGGCCTTATCAGTCACACTCGCTACCGCCATAGTTAAAAGTTATTATGCCTTTTTAAAGCACAAACTATCGTCTGTCAAGACGGCAAGGTGCCAATGTGTGTGTCTTGCATCTAATATATTTCTCTTTCTATTATTTCTTGTTAATATAAAATCAATTTGGCTTTTAATATCTAGATCGTTCCATTTATACCAGGTGTATACTTGCGAATCTTTATGTTTATAGAATGTGTTTGTTATATAGAGGTCGTGTTGGCTGCAAAGCTCTATCAGACTACTTCCGTTATCATTCCTTTCATTTTGCTGATCTCCAAATGCTCCCAGGTGTTTTTCTATGCCCACTCTGTTATGTCCTAGTCTTGCATTGAAGTCTCCCATAACTATGATGTTGTCCTGCTTATCTATTTTATTTAGCACGTCATGTATGTCTTCGTAGAAGTCCTCACATTCTTGCTCATTATTGTTTGCATTACATGGTGCGTATATTTGTACATACGTTGTGAATTGTTTGTTCTTTTATTCTCACTGTTATGATTCTTTCTGATATATATTTTATTTCTAGTATTCCTCTTGCTAGCCGTGGTTCGATGACTATTCCCACACCGTGTCTTGCCCTTTCTTGCTGTTCTACTCCAGAGTAAACAAACGTGTAACTGCGGTGGAGCTCCTTGCATCCTTTCCCCTTTGTTCTGGTGTCCGCTATTCCCATCAGTCCAATATTCCTCTCCTCCATTGTTTCTATAAGCTCTTCTTCTTTACTATTGAAACCACAGAGTTCATTGTGCCTATTTTTTGAATCGCTGATCTATCTCGTAGTTCATTAACATTGCCGGGTCGATAGCCGTTTGGGTCAGTCCGTTTATACTTCTTAGTTTTTCTACGAGCAGTATGAAGGTCCCCTGCCGGCTTTCTAGGCCAGTCGCAGGTTTAAGACACTAATCTGACCACTGGGAGTCCATCCCCTATGGCGAGCCATAGCCCCGTTAGCCCATGACCTCGCGGTCATGGTTGCCCGGTCTGTGTAGTCTGCGGGTCATCGGCAGGCTACTAATTTTCGCTCTTCACCCCTCCTGGGAGAGGCTAGCCGATCCTAACCCTGCTGGCTGCAAGGCCAGGCGCATTCCACACCTTATAGTTTCACTGTATAGGTAAAATAGATATGGGGACATAAATATCCCTTTGTCACACTAATATTGACCTACTTCTTTATAATCTTTATGACAGTTTGTTATTTCTAATATCTGTCTTTTACCAGTATGAGGTCTTCCCCATAAATTTGTAGATCTGCAAGCATCTTTATCAAACCGAATGACTGAGTTCGTAAACGAACCAAGCACCTTCTGACCACTGGGCAGACGGGTTAACCAACTTCACCAAGTAGACTTAATACCTCTAAACCAGTTCTGCCGCAAGAGTTCAGACATAAATAGGCTGCCTCTTGTCTTTTACATCAATATGTTCGTAATTAGTTTTCACTTTCCCTCCAAATGTGTTATTCTTGCCCATGTCCATGTGAGCAAAGACTTCACATGTCAAGGCCCTTTCTGTTCATCTGTCGTCTGCTAAGTCTAATGCATCTTATCAAGCGCGGGAACATTAGAAGCAGATTTTTTTCCGATCGATTCCCCTTCGTGGCATCTTTCTGCCTTTTGTTCCTGTTGCCATTCCTCTTTTTGTTTTTGGAACTGTCTGTTTTGTTTTCTTACTTCTTCTTCTTCTTCTTCTTTTTCTTCTTCTTCTTCTTCTTCTTCTTCTTCTTCTTCTTCTTCTTCTTCTTCTTCTTCTTCTTCTTCTTCTTCTTCTTCTTCTTCTTCTTCTTCTTCTTTTCATAGTCCTTACAGCATGGCGTTGTTGATCATGCTAGTGCATAACCTTCTTATTCTCGTGCTACCAATCATTTCTGATGTTCTCCCATCCCTTGATGTCAAACTATTCTCCATCGTCTCTCCTTGTACAAACATGATACGCGAAGCATCTGTAAAGAAGGTAGTTTGTCTCTTCTTTCTTTCTTGTTAGTTAACATGCTGGTCGTTGATTGTAGCCATTTTCTCGATATAGAGATTCTCAATCTACCGCTGTGAATCTTGAGACCATAATCAACAACTATCTGTGGGTTGCTTCCCATCTTCATCCACCAGCAGCTCTAAGGTTTCAAGTTACCCTGATCGCGACGCTAAACGGGTACTCCACCGTTCCCAAGAGTGTCAGATAGGCTAGCGGGGGAAAGGAAGTGCCTTATAATACTTATTAGAAATTGCTCTATAAAAATATAATACTTATTAGAAATTGCTCTATAAATATTTGGGGCTAGAACAATATGCCCAGCACTCCTCAAGCCGTGTTCAACTGGTCATTTGTTTTACTTATTTCTAATTGAACATAACAATGATCGATGGCTGCTACTGAAGAAAACACTACATGAATAATCAACGAGTGCAATAATAAACATTAATAATCAATTTATACAATTACAACATGAATAATCAACTTATATAATTACAACATGAATAATCAACTTATACAATTGCAACATGAATAATCAAGTTATCAATTACAACATGAATAATTACCTTATAAACCTAAAACATGAATAATCACCTTATACAACTACAATATCAGTCATCAACTTTTAGAAAATACATCATCAGAAATCAACATATACAACTACAACACAAATAGTCAACATATACAACTACAACATGAATAATCAACATATACAACTACAACATCAGTAATCAACTTATACAACTACAAGATGAATAATCAACATATACAACTACGGCGTGACTGATCAACATATACAACTAGACCACCAATAATCAACATATACAACTAGACCACCAATAATCAACATATACAACTAGACCACCAATAATCAACATATACAACTAGACCACCAATAATCAACATATACAACTAGACCACCAATAATCAACATATACAACTAGACCACCAATAATCAACATATACAACTAGACCACCAATAATCAACATATACAACTAGACCACCAATAATCAACATATACAATTAGACTACCAATAATCAACATATACAATTAGACCACCAATAATCAACATATACAACTAGACCACCAATAATCAACATATACAACTAGACCACCAATAATCAACATATACAATTAGACTACCAATAATCAACATATACAATTAGACCACCAATAATCAACATATACAATTAGACTACCAATAATCAACATATACAACTAGACCATCAATAATCAACATATACAATTAGACTACCAATAATCAACATATACAACTAGACCCCCAATAATCAACATATACAATTAGACCACCAATAATCAACATATACAATTAGACCACCAATAATCAACATATACAATTAGACCACCAATAATCAACATATACAATTAGACCACCAATAATCAACATATACAATTAGACCACCAATAATCAACATATACAATTAGACCACCAATAATCAACATATACAATTAGACCACCAATAATCAACATATACAATTAGACTACCAATAATCAACATATACAACTAGACCACCAATAATCAACATATACAATTAGACTACCAATAATCACATATACAACTAGACCCCATAAATCAACTATACAATTAGACTACCAATAAATCAACATATACAATTAGACCACCAATATCACATATACAATTAGACCTACCAATAATCACATATACAATTAGACTACCAATAATCAACATATACAATTAGACACCAATAATCACATACTACATTAGACCACCAATAATCAACATATACAATTAGACACCAATAATCAACATATACAATTAGACACAATAATCAACATATACCATTAGACCAACAATAATCACCTATACAATTAGACCACCAATAATCAACATATACAATTAGACCACAATAATCAACATATACAATTAGACCAACAATAATCAACATATACAATAGACCACCAATAATCATACATATACAATTAGACCACCATTAATCAACATATACAATTAGACCTACCAATAATCAACATATACAATTAGACCACCATAATCAACATATACAATTAGACTACCAATAATCAACATATACAATTAGACCACCAATAATCAACATATACAATTAGACCACCAATAATCAACATATACAACTAGACCACCAATAATCAACATATACAATTAGACTACCAATAATCAACATATACAACTAGACCCCCAATAATCAACATATACAATTAGACCACCAATAATCAACATATACAATTAGACCACCAATAATCAACATATACAACTAGACCACCAATAATCAACATATACAATTAGACCACCAATAATCAACATATACAATTAGACTACCAATAATCAACATATACAATTAGACCACCAATAATCAACATATACAATTAGACTACCAATAATCAACATATACAATTAGACCACCAATAATCAACATATACAATTAGACCACCAATAATCAACATATACAATTAGACTACCAATAATCAACATATACAATTAGACCACCAATAATCAACATATACAATTAGACCACCAATAATCAACATATACAATTAGACTACCAATAATCAACATATACAACTAGACCCCCAATAATCAACATATACAATTAGACCACCAATAATCAACATATACAACTAGACCACCAATAATCAACATATACAATTAGACTACCAATAATCAACATATACAACTAGACCACCAATAATCAACATATACAATTAGACCACCAATAATCAACATATACAATTAGACTACCAATAATCAACATATACAACTAGACCCCCAATAATCAACATATACAATTAGACCACCAATAATCAACATATACAACTAGACCACCAATAATCAACATATACAATTAGACTACCAATAATCAACATATACAACTAGACCCCCAATAATCAACATATACAATTAGACTACCAATAATCAACATATACAACTAGACCACCAATAATCAACATATACAATTAGACCACCAATAATCAACATATACAATTAGACCACCAATAATCAACATATACAATTAGACCACCAATAATCAACATATACAATTAGACTACCAATAATCAACATATATAACTAGACCACCAATAATCAACATATACAATTAGACTACCAATAATCAACATATACAATTAGACCACCAATAATCAACATATACAATTAGACCACCAATAATCAACATATACAGCTAGACCACCAATAATCAACATATACAATTAGACCACCAATAATCAACATATACAATTAGACCACCAATAATCAACATATACAATTAGACCACCAATAATCAACATATACAGCTAGACCACCAATAATCAACATATACAATTAGACCACCAATAATCAACATATACAATTAGACCACCAATAATCAACATATACAATTAGACCACCAATAATCAACATATACAGCTAGACCACCAATAATCAACATATACAGCTAGACCACCAATAATCAACATATACAATTAGACCACCAATAATCAACATATACAATTAGACCACCAATAATCAACATATACAATTACGCCATAAATAATCAAAACATCAACTAAACATATGAATAATCAGCACATGAACTGAAAACGTGAATAAGCTTAAATCAACTTAAATCATCAATAATCAACAGGTGACGGTTACATCGACCGGGAGGAATACACCGCCATCTACCAGCTGTACGGATTCTCCAACGATGACGTCAATGTGTGCTTTGACAAGATATCAGAGGTTGGTGCTATGTTAAAGAGGCATGTGCCCGTGTGTTCATCATCATCATGTGCCATGCCGGTAAGCGTGGACTGTCATGTTTCGGCATCTAACACGATCACTAGAGTCGTGGATCAGTTTAGTGTTCTTCTCCCCACCATGCCATTTGGTCAAGTCATCCAGATAGTTACTTCTCTGCCTTCCTCTTGTTCTTTTCACCTCAATCTCGTCAGTTGCTACAACGTTCTCTAGTTTATTTCTTCTCATAATCTGCCCTAAAAAGAGTGACTGTCTACGTTTAATATCTCTAATCAGTTTCCGCATACCCGCGTTCGAAACACAGTTGCGAACAATTTGGCAGCAGACCACCTTGCTTAAGTTTTTTACGAAATAGTATGGGTACCGGTCGTTCAGAAAGCAATGGCAAACTACTGAACGTAAACTTGCCAAGACGTCACAACAGCAAACAATGCTGGTGTTGACTGTGACGTCCTGTAAAGGATATGCAACTAACAGAATCAGATTGTGGTTTTCAATTGTCTCTTGTATGACTTGCTCATTAGTTTTTTCAGTCTGTCCATGGTATTCTTTGCATTTTCCCTAAAAATCACATTCCCACTGCCATTAGATGTGTTTCATCTTGTCTGCTGATCGTCCACGTTTCACATTCAAACAAAAGTACAGTTTCTATGTAACACTTCAATATTCTTTTTCTCGTAGCAATTGACATCATTTTATCAGTTAGTATGTTTCCCATTTTGCAACAGGCTACCTTTGCCATAGCCATTCTTGTTCTAAAGTCTTCATTCGTTGAACAGCTCTGTGTTTTTGTCTCGAATTTGCCATATGGTCAAACCATCTAGATATTTACCTCTCTGCCTTCCCTGTGTTCTTTTTACCCTCAGTGTGGCCAGATGTCCCCAAGTTCTCCAGTTTATTACTTCTCCTATAGAACCCCGACACAAAAATGTGTGCTATCATGTTACTTATGACTCTTAAGTTAAGAGACGAAAATAACAATAATACTGTAACCTACCAAGCATGTCGTTAAAAGCAATCATGGAGGGTTGGTTAAGTTCTGGATACATCATTCTGTATACAACTTTAGCTGGAAATCCAACCTCCCATGAACAAAGCCAAAGATCGGGAAATTCCGTTCTCTTGTAACCGGTGAGCAAAAAATAAAGAAAGAGAGTCATACAACATACGGAGAAGAGAACTGGAGGCTGAGATTAATAATAATATGGGGATGATGTGAAAAAAACTGCAAGCGATAGCAAAATATAGGACGGCTTGTGTGAGTTGATTGAAGTGCCCATGCTGTCCAAGACAGTAGCATGCAGAAGAAGAGGAGGCCTTTCAAAGGCAAAGCTATTGTGTCCATTTCAGTACCAGTGTGAATAATAAGAATGTTTGTATAAAACCATTTCTTTCAAAATTCGGTTGGTTAGTGAAGCCTCTAGAACAGTGGTTCTCAACCTTTTTTGGTCCGTGCCCCTCTTCACCATATTTTCAGAACGTCATTCACCCTCCCTTTCATATTTCCTACCTAAAAATCTCCCACCCCTACACAGTATACGTAAAAATGGAAGGTAAATATGTTAAAACGGGTCTAGATATCCACATAAAACGTGATTTGTGGGTCTACTTACTTTATAAAATGAATTTTAGAAGGATGAGAAGTGCATAACTGTAAAGTATGAAGGGAAAAGCAATATCAAGTAATCGGTTCTTGTATTAACGGGATCTTGAAATGATCTTCATTTCCCACCCACCCCCCCCCCCCCACCCCTGGAAACCCTAAAATTCCCTCCTGGGGGGGAGGGAGGGGGAATTCCTCACCAGTTGAGAACCACTGCTCAAGAAGACTGAGCTCTAAGTCTTAAATCCGGTGTATTGACCTTCGGGTCATTTGCGACTTGAAGAGCACTTCCATGTCTGAGAGTTAGGTTAGTGTAGAGACTCCCCTCCCGAACCCGATACCAACGTGCCATCTACATGGCGACTGTGTTGTAGGTCTCTCCTTTCCTTTTCCAAACCAGCGGGGAGTGCGAGACGGGTACTGGAACATCACATCTGGGCAAAGGCATGATAGGATTTAGTCAGGTCGTGATTCAGTAGCGCATTTACGGCCTGATTGAGATGAAGCTTAGGCTAAGAATGTCTCCCACGGGTTGTAGGTGCTTCATGATCAACATAGCCAGCTCCGTAGCCAACGGCTTATGGCCGCACATTGCAATCCCGTATACCGCGCTCGAAACAGATGCGGGCGATTTGGCAGCACACCGCCTTGTGTGGTTGTGCATATAATGGTATGAGAGCGGGTCGTTCAGAAAGCAATGGAAAACTACTGAACGTAAACTTGCCAAGAAATCGCAGTAAAACAAAATGCGAGCGTTTGACTGCGACATCCTGTGTTGTTGGTGTTTGTCCATAAAGAATGATGATGACCATTCATTTCATCCAGTGGGGTTAAAAATATGGAGCCGTGAGTTCTAAGATGGCTGGTAAGGCCTATTTTTTCTCGAAATGCGACATCCTGTAGATCATATGCAACTAACTTTTTTTGTTTCTATCCCTCCCTCCTGTCTTATATTACAGGGGTTACCTGACAACAAACTCTCCAAGGACGACTTCGAGGCTCTCTGGAGAGAGTACTTCGTTGCCGAGGATGAGGACGCAAAAGGCAACTACCTCTTCGGCAGACAAAAGCATTAATTTGGCCTTCCGTGCATTTTTATACTGTAAAGCAGTGGTGCATTTAATACAAGGGTATTAGTATGATTAATCAGATAGTCCGACTCCATTCAACATATAATGTATATGTGCTAACTTTGCTGTCCCTGTCTTAACAAATCAATGTCTCCGAAAGCATCCGAAACAAACTTACTTTACTGGCAGATATTGTTTCAGTTTTGTAAATAAGCAAATATGAATACAAGTAACCTAAATTTTACACCATTTGCTGCAAATTTGTTTCGTTGTATTCCTATTCTTAATTTAATAATAACTTTTAACTACTCGTAGTTAAGTTCACTTATATCTTTATACTCAATTTCGTTTATATGTATTGTTTTTTTTTTATTTTTAAGTTGTAATTTTATATTTGCAAGTGCTGTATGTTTCTTTCTAACATCAGAGCTAAGAGTTATAGCGGCCCTAGATTCCATTCGAAAACAGCAAATTATATGGTTCGTCCATATAACTAGGCTACCATTTCACAGTATACCACAAGTAATGGTGTACAAACCAAATGGAAGCAGAAGAAGACGCCGATAATGTAAACGATGGACAGAGGGAATAATAGAGTCCATGGGAATCTCGATACGTGAAGTCCATAAACGGGCACTCTCCCGCTGTTTATGCTTCACCTCGACACCGCAAGGTACAAGAGGAACAAGGTGGTATTACATGAGTGCTGTATTTATTATTATTTACAACTTAATTGTTTCTTCTTGCTTGTAATTTATTTTTGTAGGATCTTTTTTAATATATAAATATATATATATATATATATATATATATATATATATATATATATATATATATATATATATATATATATATATATATATATATATATATATATATATATATATATATTTAAAATAATCTTCATTTATCTTCTTACAAAAAAAAAATAAAAATAAAAAAACAACTCTTATTTATTCGCAATTTCAAGTTCTGTACAATTTTGCACTTTATGGGGTTTCAACACAATGTGTCTCGTTGTGAATGTGAATAACGTCGGTCTCCCTGGCCCAGAGGTTAGCGACTTTCTCTGTAATCCCGTATATCCACGTGAGCAACATAACTTGCGTGAAAATCGGTAGCGGTTCTCGCCGCGTTAGTAACTTACGGGGTATGTGAGCCGGCCGCTCAGAAAGCAATGGCAAACTACTGAGCCTAAGCTTGCCAAGAAATCAACAATCAGCTGAAAGATGCTGATGTTGACAGCGATGTCCTGTAAAGGATATGCGAAAATAAAAATTAAAAAACAAAAATTACAACACACAGAAGGTGGCCTCTTCCGGTTCTCCTATAGCAGAATTTATTGTTTGGCATATTTCATATTTCGCTCTATCTGGCAATCCGGCTAATCTTAGCAACCGGAAGAGGCCACCTCCTTCAATAGTACACCATGCAATAGAATGTAGGCATGTGGCAGACAAAGCGCTCCTTGGCGAAGGTGCTACGGACGCAATTCGTAATCCCGCATACCGAGTTCGAAACACAGCTGCGGGCGATTTGTTAGCAGACAGCATTGTGTTGGTTTTTAATAAACGATATGAGTGTATGTCCTTCAGAAAGCAATGACAAACTGCTGAAAGTAAACTTGCTAAGCAATCACAAACAGTAAAATATGCTGAGGTTGTCTGCGACGTCCTGTAAAGGATATGCACCTAACTTTGAAACAAAGGGAGTTTCAGTGCACTGTTCACTACCCACAATCAATAGTTACAGAGAAATGCAGAGGCGACAGCTATATACGAGAGTAAACCTCAGTTATGTAAACCAAAAAGACACGAGCGTTTCCTTAAAATTGCAGTGGTCACAGTGAAAGATATGAGAATGTGATTTGGGTATGTCTGTTGAAAGGATTCATTAAGCTACTTAATAATATGTTGAACAATTTTCTGTAGTATACACCGGATGAGATACATCGAAATATGTTTGTGTCTTCAATATTCGTTTCAATCTTATTTCCACATTGTATTTACCCTCTTTCTTGTAAGCTTCAGCGCCATTTTACTTTAAAGTTTATTTCTTTTTTTTCGCATATCCTTTACAGGACATTTGCATTCAACACCAGCATTTTTCAGCTGCTGTTGATGTCTTGCCAAGTTTTACGTTCAGTAGTTTGCCATTGTTGTCTGAACGACCGCCTCATATACCTCCATAAGTAAGCACCGCGACGCGATCGGCTGCCGAATATCGCGTAGCTGTGTTTCGTACGTGGGTATATGGGATTACAAGAACAACGTCCTTAACACCTTTGCCGGGGAGACCGGCTTAAAGTTCATTAGGAATATTTATTTCTTAGTTCTTAGTTATAATGCATACAGATAAAACTACTATGGAGAAAGAAATATACATTAATAGGAGAAAATTGGAGGTGGTGGAACATTTTGAATATCTTGGGTCATTGATTACCAATAATGGTGACACAATGAAAGAAATTAAAAGGCGACTATCCATTGCTCTTCAAAGACTAAAACAGATGAATAAATTATGGAGTGGGACAGACAGAACTACAAAAATTAGATTTTTAAGAGCATGCATCTTTCCCATTACAACATACGCCTGTGAGACATGGACACTTACTAAACAAGCTGAACAGCGCATACATGCCTTTGAATATAAATGTTATAGACGAGTTCTAAGAATATCTTGGGTAAAGAAAAGAACAAATGCATCCATACTTCAAGAGTTGAGTATTGAGGAGGGATGGCTATTAAAGACGATAAAACAAAGAAAATTGAAGTATTTTGGTCACTTGAAACGTCACGACAGTTTGGAGAGAACAATAATGGAAGGGTATATGCCTGGGAAGAGAGGAAGAGGAAGGCCAAAGAGAAGATGGGTGCAGGATGTGGCGGATGATCTCCTGATGGGTGTATCAGACGCGGGACATCTTGCTTGTGATCGAGAAGTTTTCCGGAAGGTTGTTATGGGAGCGAGGTTCTGCAAAGGACATGCTACTGAATGAATGAGTGCTTAGTTAGTTGGTTAGTCGCGGTTTCATCTTCACAGCAAAAAATTATACATTAATATACGAGCTAACAAATATTGCAAAATAGATATATATTTAAAAGTATATACACAATGAATACTTCAGTATATATGACATATTATATGTATACATTCTGCTGAAGAGCCTTGACCACCATCTTTCTCCGAGAAATTGAAAATGGGCGACAAAGACGATACTGATCCAACTTATTTCATATGCACATAACTAAAGCAAACATTTGCCAGTCTGTAATTTTGTATGTAAAATATTATCACCTGTTGCTAACGTGGACATTTCTTAACCTGTTTGAATTGTTTCGTTATCCAGACTTAACATGTATGAGCGTCAAAATGTTGGTGAAAACATTTTATTTAACCACTCTTGCGCATCAAATGCCTATACTACGTTCGCTATTTGTACAATTTCGTTTCTGCTTTCAATTAGGACACTTTATCCCATTCCTGTTAATTATTTACATTACAAATACCAATTCCTATTTTATTTTCTCGTTTTTTTTTCCTTTCTACATATATTTTGTCATCTCCTCCATATTGAGAGATTTAAAAATATAAATTTATTTTACGAAATAAAGTAAAACTTTTTCCCTGTGTGAACACATTGAAGAATTTGTTGTCTTGGTTATTTCCCGATATTGTTGTTGTTGTTGTTGTTGCTGTTGTTGTTGCTGCTGCTGCTGCTGCTACTGCTGCTCCTGTTACTGTTGTTGTTGCTGTTGTTGTTGCTGTTGCTGCTGCTGTTGTTGTTGTTGTTGTCGTCGTCGTCGTCGTCGTCATCGTTGCTGCTGCTGCTCCTGCTGCTGCTGTTGTTGTTGTTGTTGTTGTTGCTGCTGTTGTTGCTACTGCTGCTGCTGCTGATGTTGTTGCTGCTGTTTTGTTGCTGCTGTTTTGTTGTTGTTGTTGTTGTTGACTTGGGTGTGTGAGAATTTTAGGAGGAGAACAATGCTAATAACAATAAAACATTAATCTCTTAGGATTGATTGCTTGATGGAAGCGAAGGACAATTACCCCGTAACGTATAAGGTGTATTTTGTATGACTGTGCAGTCTCATCTCATCTCATCTCATCATGTTCCTCTTGTACCTTGTGGTGTCGAGGCGAAGTATAAACATCGTGAGAGTGCCCGATTATGGGCTTCATGTATTGATATTCCCATGGACTCTGCTATTCCCTCTGTCCAACGTTTACGTGGTCGGCCTCTTCCTCAGTTTCCATCTGGTCTGTACATCATTGCTTGTTGTGGTATGCTGTTGAATGGTAACCTACTTGCATGGCCAAACCATTTGACTTGCTGCTTTCTAATAGAATCTAGTGCTGCTATAACTCCCACTTTAGTCCTGATTTCTTCATTTCTGATCTTATCTCTTCTTGACACGTTGAGTATTCATCTCAGGAATCTCATTTCTGTTGTTGTGATTTTTATTTTCTCTTTTTCTGTCATTGTCCAGGTTTGGCATTGGTAGCATAGAGTTGGTAGGAAGATTGTGTTGTAAAGTGCTTTCTTAGTAGTTATTGATACATGTTTGTTCTTTAGTAAAAAAAACTGTCATTTACTGCCAATATAGTACCTTGCGGTGTATGGCAGAGGGGTCTTTGAGCCTGAGGAATAAGGGCCGCCTGGCTAGTGCAGTCGCCGCGAACTTTGCAGGTTAGGATTTTCTTTTTGCCCCCGACAGAAAAAAATCCGACACCTTACCGAGGGATCGAACCCGGGCCTCCCGAATGAGAGTCCGGCATTTTAGCCTCTCGGCCAGCCGCTCCTCCTTCTTTAGTACTGGTGCCATTTGTCCAATGAGTTGGTTTGCCATATTGCATCTATTTTCAATCTCGTTTTCTGATCTGCCATTTGATGATATTATACTTCCTAGGTACTTGAAACTATTTACTTGTTTCAAGGGATGTTCGTTTAGGACTGCAGTGTGTGAAAATATTGCCGGTAGAGGTATTGTATTCACCCCCTGTAATGTTCATGCAACATAATAGGTAAATACAAAACTCGGACCGGTAATATTTTCACACACTGCACAGTCATTAATAATATTTAATAATACACCCTGTACATTGCCTGTCGCAAGGACCAACTAAGGAGCATTCGTGGAAGACGTGTGTCCAAAAGGTTAAGAGCTCTCGCTCTTAAACTTCCAGTGCGCTTACGCAGGGTAGAGGATTCTCTCCATACATCATGCAGTTGGACTAAAACGTTGACTTCTCATCCTTGCCTTGTATACGTAAATTACAAGTACGACAAAAGTAAGAGTGGGTTCGTCAGATGGCAAGGGACACTGGTTATCTGAAAAGCTGACCCACACGCAAATATTAATCCAGTATTGACTACGATGGAGTTCAAAGCCAGGGTGCAAATGAACAACAAATGATTGGTATCCCCATCTGTAGAATATTGAAGTTGTACAATCCAACAATCATGAGTAAGTTGAGTTGAGTCAACAACATCCATCACAACACTCGAGACATTCACAAACTCTCCTCATCTTCAACAACCAGCGAAGAGTTTCAATACGAAAGGTACGAGTTGCAATCTAATTATGTATTCGTCTGGCCTTTCCTCTGAGAACTGAGCGTCGGCCAGATCCTCTGGTCACTTCTTGCTGCACCATTCTCTCCAGGCAATGATGGTGTATCTGTTCTTCCACACTAAACATACCATCCCAAAAGGCCCCGAGCACGTCTGCTTATCGTGCACCAATAACCCGCCCAGCGGTTCATCCCCGTCAATTTCTCCGCCTGCCTGTTTCCCGACACACCATCATGCCCTGGGGAAAAGATCCAACGGATGCTCCCTCCATGAATATGTCTAACTATCTAAGATCTAATGGAAACAAGAATAACTCATCTAACCAAGTTGAAAGAAGGATCGTCTAGATCAGTGGTTCTCAACCGGTGGCGAATTCCCTCCTAGGGAGAATTTTTGGGTTTCCGGGGGAGGGGGGGGGGGGGTGCTGAGAATTAAGATTATTTCAAGATCGCGTTTGTACAAGAACCGATTACTAGATATTGTTTTTTCCCTCCATACTTTCGGTTCTGTAGTGTTCGCCCTTCTGAAATTCGTTTTATAACGTAAGTAGACCCGCATATCACGTTTTATTATGTACACGTCTAGACTTGTTCTAGTATGTGTTATTAAATTTAGCTTCAATTTTTACGTAAAATGGTTGGGGGGGGGGGGGGGTTGTATAGGGAGGAAAAATGAAAAACCAAGGGGGGGGGGGGTGACATTCTGAACATATGGCGAAGGGATGCATGGGTCAAAAACGGTTGAGAACCACTGGTCTAGATGGAGTATGGCGCAAGGAGTCTGAGTAGCTGTAGCTGAATGACCTCATTTTAGATAGGAAAACCTCCAGAATGAACACGTGGACTGTTAGAACTACATAAGAGGGCACGGAGAGAGCTGCAGGAAATAACAATAGAAAGGACGCATTGGTGGTTGAGTTGGTTAAAAGCCTATACTTCAATCGCGAATACAGCGCGAAGAAAAAGTATGGGATTGATTGAGTGATTGATTGATTGATTGATTGATTGATTGATTGATTGATTGATTGATTGATTGATTGATTTGACTAAAATATCAAAACGATCCATTAGAGCATAATCTCAATTTTCATACAAGGTCACACAATATGCTCGGTATACTAGTGTCAAACATACTATCCGTATTATTACTCTGAGGGTAGGTGTCCTACCTGTGAAATATTACCATGTCAGTGCCCGATTCGACTACTGCCTTACACTGTTCGGTAATTTTAACAGATCCAAAGTTTTCGCTGTCCTGTCTTAGCATTATAGCAACCAGGCAAAGACTTCACACTCTAGACTCACGGAGAATGCTTCAGCTACAAATTGGTAACACGTCTGTAGAAAGTGTAATCGAGCACAAAGCACTGGGTCTTATCATTGATAGAAATCTAACCTTTAATTCCCATGTTCACGCTCTTGCTAAACAAAAAGCAACAAAGGTATACCAACTTGGCAAAATTAAACATTTCCTTGATGAAAACACAAGAAAGATATTCTATACTTCCCACATACAAACACATATTTACTATTGCTCCGCAATCTGGGATGGGTGCTTCAAATCATTAACAAATAGCCTATATTCACTCCAGAAAAGGGCAGTGCATTTAATTAATGGTAAAATTTCACCAACAATTCTAACCTACATGAACGTCTTTAGTTACTGCCACACCACAAACGCTTACTTTTTAATAAGACCAAACTAACTCACAAAATATTATTTCAAAATGCTCCACGCTACCTTTGGCCACTGTTTAAATATAACACAAGACATATCGAACGACTAAACATACTTCATGTCCCAAAATCTAGGTTAGACTTATACAAAACGAGCTTTGCGTACTATGCTGCTTAGTTGTGAAACAATCGTCCACAAGAAATCAAAGACACCACCAATCACTATACATACAGTCGCAACCTGTTTGAACACTGTCTCAGTACATCCTACATCCACCCTCCCAAACAAAACATAGGCTAATAATAATAAAAATTATGTCAAACGACAACTAGTAAAAAAAAACATTCCCATGTGTATGGTACGCTACACCTACCTTAATTTTTTATAATGGCCATGTTAAAAATTGCTTTAGTCAGTCATGCATTATTGATTATTTTCTATGCATTTTACTGCATTTTGTTCTGTTGTCTATGATTAGCTTCATAAGTCATGAATGAATCAAATAACGTATGAGAGAAATAATATC
Organism: Cepaea nemoralis; assembly: GCA_014155875.1. NCBI lineage: Eukaryota > Metazoa > Mollusca > Gastropoda > Stylommatophora > Helicidae > Cepaea > Cepaea nemoralis. The sequence continues at coordinate 167,682 of JACEFZ010027844.1, read as the reverse complement.
AGAAGGGCAGAATGTTAGACGAGCCTGTGTGCCCAATTCTTAACACTTTAAAAATAAAGTTTTGTCTGTCTGTCTGTCTGTCTGTCTGTCTGTAGATCCATCTAACTGACTGTCTGTTTATCTGTCTGTCTATTGTCTGTCTATCTGTCTGTCTATCTATGTGTATCTATCAATCTGTCTGTCTGTATGTCTGTCTGTATGTCTGTATGTCTGTCTGTATGTCTGTCTGTCTGTCTGTCTGTCTGTCTGTCTGTCTGTCTGTCTCTACTCTTTTATTACACTTAATGTTACCACAGTAGCTACATTATCTCGGGATGCTAAACTGCTCGTACTGACTTCTGTCAGAATAAATGTACAACCTTTGAAAATATTCTCATTAATACACATCAACAACAACAATAACAACAAGCACACACATAAACACACACACACACACACAACTCATAATCGGCAGGAAGCTTCGGAATAACAAAAAACGAAGGCTTACAAATCTCATCATGCAACAGAATGTAAAACAACGCCTTGGATTTTAGCAAGCAAAGGTTAACAACCCCTGTTGACGTCATTCGCCGCGTGTGTCTGTGCTGTTGGTCCCGTAATTGACCACCAATGGTCGCTGGATCGGTGATGTGGTCAATATCTCGCGAGTCGCCTTTACTTCCCAGGAAATTTGCTGATACCCATTTTAGACCGAGATAACTTGTGATCCCAGCTTAATTTACAAACTCTCAGCCTCGATGACGGCTAGAATACATGCCCACATGGAGGGCAGACTATCTAGTTAGCTACTGCGCCACAGAGGCTCTCCCTTGGAATTTTGTTGTTCATGAGGAGTCCAAAACCGACATCACAGCAATCGGGACATTCCCAAACGCGCCCCGTCCTCATCATCAACAGCCAGTGAGGAGTCCCAATACTAATGATAACAGCTGCAATCTGAATGTCTGTCAGTCTGGCCTTTCCTCAGAGAAATGAGTGTCCGACAGATCTTCTGGTCACCCGCTGCCATACAATTCTGTCCAGGCAATGATAGTGTATCCCCACACTATGCACATGACCCCAAAGGGTCCTGCTGACGTCTGACTTACTGTTCACTTCAATTCAATTCAACTTTATTTTAAAAGGGTTACAATTGGGCACGCAGGCCCGTCTTACTGTGCAGCAGTACGCCACTCCTAGGTGCAGATACAGTCATTGTGTATTTTATAAAAGTAGCTAGTAAATGTAGATGTCTAGGTAATAACGCAGGCTGCGTGGCGAAGGAGTCACGGTGGCAGTTCGTAATCTCACATATCGCGTTCGAAACACAGCTGCGTTTTTTTAAATGAAATGGTATGTGTGTCTGTCGTTCAGAAATCAATGGCAAACTACTGAACGTAAACTTGCCCAGGAATCACGAATAGACAAAAATTGATGGGGTTAACTGCTACGTCCGTAAATGATATGCAACTAACTTAACTAGGCAGTTTAGAAATGTCATCATCATCATCAAGTGTCTTGCCAGCTGGTGAGAGCGTTCGTGCCTCGCCACAGATCTCCGTCTTTGGTGTTTTGTACCAACTCTGCTGATGATATTCCTCCAAGACACCGTCTTATTTCATGCAGCATCATTTCTATTAGTCTGCCCCTGCCTCGCTTCCCCTTTGTCTTTCCAATGAGGAAACACTTAGGTGTATAGTTGGCCTTGCGTCGAAGTAAGCGTGTTCCTGAAGGGAGACGATGTAGTGTTATAGAGGTGACAGGTTCGAATCCTGGTTGGTAACTATAGCTTTCAATTGTTATGTTGCCTAGTGTGTCCACTAATCTCTACTTCTTTTCCTACTTCTATGAGTGCCAAACAATACGTGTGTATTTATATATGCACGGAAGAGGGTGCTCCCTTTTGATTTTATTCAAGCCTTTTTTTTTTAAATGAATATACGCCAATGAAATGGCGAACGAGAAAGCTAAACAAAAAAAAGGTTTACTTTTTTAAAACAAAATCCGTGTGAATGTGAGTAAAGATTACATTAAATCAGTGCTTAAAAATATAGCAGAGGAATGAACTACAATGATGGGATCAAAGTTTTAGAGAAAGACACGCTTATAAATTGTTCCATAAATGTTCAGAAAGCAAATGGACTTAACATTCCATCTAACGGGAAATTACAGAGACAACAAGCTGAGTGGGCCTGATTTGCTGTACAAGAAGGAACTTGTGAATTATGCCACAAGCAAATTAATATTGCACTACTTAGTGGAGTGCAGCAAATGTGTGCTATAAAGGAAACCACTTATAGAATATGCGTCCTACTACAATCTGCCTGTTTAATTTAGTGGAAACCTTAATACGGATGGAGAGATGCGGAGCAAGGTTTGAGATTGTATTTCGAATCACGCCAACTCAACACCCCTCAATACTGTGTCATCATTAATTAGGTCTGTCTTCTGCCTGAACCCACAACTATGGAGTATGTCCTCTAATCTAGACTTCTTTTCTCTACTTTTATATGTGCTAATCAATACTTTCGAACTTGTTTACGGGGTATTTCAATAGCCACAAGGAATGTATCAGCAGCATGTGCTATGCTGAAAAGTGTGGGTTGGTTGTGATTTATTTGCCGTCTGACAATATCACCAGAGTGTTTGTGAAGTTGCGAATCCTGTCATTCCAGGCATCTGTACAGAAGTTAGTCTGTCACTGTTTTCCTTCTTGGTAGTGGCCATGCTGGTCATATGTTGTCTCTATAAAGAGATCCTCTGCCTACTGGCATGAGACTTGATACCATAGCCCACAATTATATGGCGGCTGTCCTGCACCTGTTCATAGCTTTAAGTTACTCGAATTGGGGGAGATAAACGGGTATTCCACCTTGCCCAAAAATGTCCAGTTGGCTATCGAAAGGACTTCTCCTTTGATATGGAATACCTGTATACCGCCACCCACAAAGCTTTAAATATATATAAATATATATATATATATAGTTGAACCGAATACTAATGAGAAATAGTTTAGTTTAATTTAGTCGACGGATCAACATCACGGCACACGGGTGTGATCCATAAGTACTCCGTTATACTCCTAACTTAAGCCAGAGTCCGGAGAATCTCAGCTTAGTGCAAGAACTCCTTAGCACCGGCGAGGATACTGAAATACTTTTGCTTATATTTTTAACTCGAAATTTTGCCAGGGCAGTGCAGTTAGGATACTCTTTTTCGATTTCCAACTGCCAAGGGATAATTTACGTGCGCAACATTACACACGGGCGTCGGGCGTCCGATCTCACTAATCAGAGACCAGGGGAAATTTTGTTACTAGAAGTCCACGTGAAAAAAACTCTCAGTCAGCACCGGGGCCTGCTGTTTTCAAGTAAAGTGTGCCTGGAAAGAAATAGTTCAGTTTGTAGACTAATAAGTGTTTTCATCATGTCCAGTCATTGGGTCAGTCAGTCCGTAGACGTAGAAGAACACCCCCTGAATCAATTAAAGAGTTTCAAGTATCTAGGAAGTATCATCAAATGGCAAATCAGAAGACGAGATTGAAAATAGATGCAATAAGGCAAACCAACTCATTGGACAAATGGCACCAATACTAAAGAACAAACATGTATCAACAGCCACTGAGAAATCACTCTACAACACAATATTCCTACCAACTCTATGCTACCAATGCCAAACCTGGACAGTGACAGAAAAAGAGTAAAGAAACATCATAACAACGTAAATGACATTCCTGAGAAGAATACTCAATGTATCAAGAAGCGAGAAAATCAGAAATGAAGAAATCAGGACTAAAGTGGGGGTTATAGCAGCGCTAGATGTTATCAGAAAACAGCAGGTTAAATTTATTTGGTCATATAACTAGATTACCAGCTAACAGTATACCTCAACAAGCAATGATTTGCAGACCAGACGGAAGCAGAGGAGGCCGTCCACGTTAACCATGGATAGAGATAATTACAGTCCATGGGAACCTCAATATATGAAGCTCATATATTGTTTATGCTTCACCTCGACACCACAAGGTCCGAGAGGAACCTGATGAGATTAGATGAGTCCGTAAACAGAAGTGTTCATGTCATCTGATCATGTCCTTCCACTGCTTTCCATTCTCAGTAACTATCTCCAGCTCAGCGAATGGCAGGAGAGGGAAACCTTTTCACTGGCAAGGGCCATTTGGATAATTGTAACATCTTTCGAGGGCAATACAAAATCATCAGCTTTAAAATTAGCCGGCTATATTTGGCCAAACATTTAATAAACTAACATCTAATGTGATGGTTGGAACTGCTTCTCTTTGGCGAGGCGTGTGATGTTAGCTGGTATTGATGATGTTGCCTGATTTATTAGTGATTGTTAATAAAGCTCCTAGATTTAATTTATTGCGAGTCCCGCCAGCGTTTGCTTTGTCGGGATCAGACAATGATTTCACGAGTCGTATACAACCCTCGAGTCTGACGTTTCCAGCTTAAGGTGTGCTCTAACGTTCCTGCATGTTTGTATGATAACATGTTTCCCATGTGGTCCCTTTTCTCTTTTATCCAGGTCGACCCTTTTAGATACATAAAAAGGTTTAATAATTAGCATCCCCACACTATTTCTTTCCTCTACTTCGATGAGTATAAGTCAATATCGTTGAATGTCAGAAACAGTCGTCATCATCATCATCATCATCATCATCATCATCATCATCATTATCATCATCATCATCATCATCATCGTCGTCATTATCATCATCATTATCATCATCATCATCGTCGTCATCATCATCGTCATCATCATCGTCATCATCATCGTCGTCGTCGTCGTCATCATCATCATCATCATCATCGTCATCATCATCAATATCATCATCATCATCATTATCATCATCATCATCATCATCATGTGCCATGCTGATAAGCGTGGGCGGTCATATATCGCCATCTGACACGATCACCAAAGTCATTAAAAATACACCCTGTACTTTAGTTCGATTATACCATTACCCCTACCCCGTTCAACCTCAAGGAGAAGTTATATTAGGGTCAATCCCTGGTTCAGATTAATAATCCTATGACTGAGCCAGCCGCATATAGCAACTGCCCACTGTTTTACCCTCACAAGCGTATTAATTTGAAGTTTTAAGAGATTCAGTGAGACAATAAGAAGGTCAACAGCATGCCACAACGAGCAATGATGTACAGACCAGATGGAAACAGAGGAAGAGGCCGACCACGTAAACGTTGGACGGAGGGAATAACAGAATCCATGGGAATGTCGATATACGAAGCCCATAACCGGGCACTCTCACGAAGTTTATACTTCACCTCGACACCGCAAGGTACAAGAGGAACATGATGAGATGAGATGAGAATAAGAAGGTTTTGGTCGAACAAAAATAAAAGTCGGAAAAGGGAAGCAGGGATGCGTCACAGTTATGATTTAAAAGTTGCTAACTAATATGATAGCAGAAATGTTGTATTAATATCAGATGAAAAGAGGTTGTATAGGAAAAAAAACTACTGTATTGATATTTTAACTATAGTTTGATTTATCAATCCAATACAGTTGAGGGACGTTTAAATAAGGTGATTTAAAATCCCATGGCATTTAACCAGTTAAGATCGCTAATTTTGATTTCTTTCCTTTACTTCTATGAAGGCCTGTCAGTATATGTGAAGGTATTTAGAATTTTTATAGAAGTTTGTATGTTTTGTCGATTCTTCTTATTGTCCATGCCGTGTGGCGTTGATGATTATGTTTGTCAGCAGCCATTTGTCTCATATGCCGCATGCATCGTTTCTATTACTGATGTACCTCTATGCCATGTCAAACTGCCCAGTATCGTCTTTCTTGGTCTCCTCCTGTCTTTCCTCCCGTCTAACTTTCCCGCTGTGACAACATACTCCAGCTTTCCCCCTGTCAATATATGCCCAATTAATGTGAACTATCCCCTTCTGATGCGAGTAACCAGTTTCATTTCTCTTGTTTTGTAGAATATGCAAATTAGGTGGAACTGCGGTAAAGCTGTGGAAGTGTAAACAATATAAAATAATACAATGTAATGCAGCTTTACAGAACATATTACATTAACTGTGTGTAACGGTGTGGTGCAGCTGGCCGAGTGGCTAGAACGCAGAATTTTCCTCTGGGAGAGCCGGGTTTGAATCTTCGGTAAGATGGGAACTTTTTTCTGTCGGGGAAAGGAATCAAGAAGAAAATCCTAATCTGCACAGTTCGCGGCGACTGCACTAGCCATGCGGCCTTAATTCCTCAGGCTCTAAGACCCCCCCCCCCCTTCCATACACCGCAAGGTACTATATTGGCAGTAAATAACAGTTTTGACAGTATGACAGTTACATTAACTTGTTTTGCAGACACGGTCCAGTAAATCATTGAAAACCCGTGGAATTATGGGCCAGCTAGGGGAGGCAACTTAGAAGTTATTACGTGGAGTATGCAGAAATCACCTTTCAGAAATGGAGTTCTTATTGTAATCATCTTTTGTAAATTGGCAGTCTTTCATAATTAAAGCTGTTCGGGAAGGTACTTTAGCTAAAGTATATTCAATAAACCTTTAAGTTTTGGGAAGGATCAACTTTCAAGTGAAAGAGTTCGCACTTAAAAATACTGCCACCTGACCAGACCCAGATGTTTATACAACAATCGACTAAAATATTTACTTGAGACTTAACTACCCTACAGCCCTACCCTATACACACACTACTGCACACAACAAGTCGTCGTCGTGACAATGTAATGTCGTCAACAGTGTACGTTTCTGTCTAGTTCTCGATTGTTGATACTTGATAAAGAAGGTATTTCTGTAACAAGCAAATCACCATCTATTGTAATTGAATTGATCATGATCAGTTACACTTCTGACACTGACTTGTTATTTAATATTATTTTATAAGTATTAATAGCATATATAGAGAATATTTAAAAATTGGGGTTTTACGTATGAAACCATCACGGTTGGATGATACAGCTTGACAAAACAAATCCAACGGTATCTCAATGAAGACTACATTAATTCTAAGTGGAGTTAATGAGTTATTAATATTTTTGTGTCGTGATCTACAATCAGGAAGTGTAAAGGAAGCTGAGTTAATGAGGTGGTTCTGATCACGGCTGAATAAATTGGAAGCTGAGAAATTCTGCCTTCTGTTTCTGTGGCTTGGTTATTTTTAAACGGACAACATAGTACCATATATCATTCTGTTCAGGGTGGCGAGGCCTAACTTGACATATCTATTTTTCTATAGGATGTTTTTTTTTTTTTTTTAGCATATCCTTTACAGGACTTAGCTGTCAACACCAGCATCTTTCAGCTGTATGTTGATCTCTTGGCAAGATTACGCTCAGTAGTTTGCCATTGCTTTCTGAGCGGCCGGCTCAGTATCCCGCAAGTCACGAGCGGGGGTCGAACCGCCTCAGCTCTCGCTCCGCTACGAGACTCTGCGTGATAAACGGGATTACAGAGAGAAAGTGTTGTAACCCCACAGCTAGAGAGACCGGCTCTATAGGATGTGCCATGACCTAATTAATAATTAAAAATAGCCGCAAAGTTATTAATAATAATTAAATATCATGTGCATTGCTAATTATCGGCAAACAAACCTGACAAGATGTATATTTTATTATGCGGAATGGTAAAGGGAAAGTCATGGCTGCATTCTTGTTTCAATAGGATGTCTCATCTCATCTCATCTCATCTCATCTCATCATGTTTCTCTAGTACTTTGTGTCGAGGTAAAGTATAATCAGCGGGAGATTGCCCGTTTATGGGCTTCATGTATCGATATTCCCATGAAACTTTGTTATTCCCTGCGTCCATCGTTTGCGTGGTCGGCCTCTTCCTCTGCTTCCCTCTGATCTGTACATCATTGCTTGTGGTATACTGCTAGTTGGTAACCTACTTGCATGGCCAAACCATTTGACTTGCTGCCTTCTAATAAAATCTACTGCAGCTATAACCCCCACTTTAGTCCTGATTTCTTCATTTCTGATCTTATCTCTTCTTGATACATTGATTATTCTTCTCAGGAATCTCATTTCTGTTGTTGTGATTTTTCTTTTCTCTTTTTCTGTCATTGTCCAGGTTTGGCATTGGTAACACACAGTTGGTAGGAAGATTGTGCTGTAAAGTGCTTTCTTAGTAGTTATTGATACATGTTTGTTCTTTAGTATCGGTGCCATTTGTCCAATGAGTTGATTTGCCTTATTGCATCTATTTTCGATCTCGTCTGCTGATTTGCCATTTGATGATATTATACTTCCTAGGTACACTTGAAACTCTTTACTCTCTTTTTTCAAGGGATGTTCATTTAGGTGAACCGTTGTTGCTTTTTCTTCTTTAGTTATAGTTAATACCTCTGTTTTACGTGTGCTAATTTTCATGTTATGTTCCCTAAACATTTCGTTTAGACTATTCATGTGGTCTTGTAATTCAGCTTCTGATTTTGCTATTAGTGCTTGATTGTCCGCAAACAGGAGTTCTCTAATGGTTAGATTTGCAGATGGTTCTTCTTCTATGTTCTTGTCATGCGGTGTTCTTGCGGTCTCTGCTTGGCTGGTTTCTTTACATATGTTGTCTATATATGTTATAAACAAGAGAGGGGACAGGACACAACCTTGTCTTTTTCCGGATCTTATGGTGAAGGGATCTAAGTGTCTTCCAGTTGCTCTCACTATGCATTCATTGTTGTTGTATAAGCTTCTACATAGGTTTGTTAGATGTGTACTCACTCCATATTGTTTAAGGATTTCCCACAGCTTGTTTCTATCTACTCTATCAAATGTCTTTTTTGGTCGACAAAGGCTCAGTATTGAATTAGATTGATTTTCCTGTAAGTTGTCTAAGAGCAAAAATGGCATCTGTTCAAATTGTAAGAAGACACAGATTATGGTCATCACTGGGAAGAAGGAAATACCACAATGTGATATACGAGTAAATGGGCATATTCTTAAGCAAGTGAATCCGTACAGTTATCTCAGAACATCTGGTGGGAGATGCCTTGAAGAGATTAGAATAAGAATTGCCATTGCGAAGGTAGCCTTTTGCAAGATGAAAAACATACTGACTAATAAAAAGATATCAATTGAAACGAGAAAAAGAGTGTTCAAGTGCTACATAAAACCTGTACTTTTGCATGGATGTGAAGTGTGGACAATGAGCAGTCAAGCTGAAAAACATCTCATCGCTGTGGAAATGTGGTTTCTGAGGAAAATGCAAAGAATACCATAGACAGACAGAAAAAGCAATGAACATGTCCTTCAAGAAACAAATGAAGATCGTAAACTGATTAGAAACATTAGACATAGACAGTCAAAATTTTTTGGGCATGTTATGAGAAGACATGAATTGGAGAACTTGGTGACAACTGGCAAGATCGAAGGGAGGAGACCAAGGGGAAGACTGAGAAGTAAATACCTGGATGACTTTGCCAAGTGGCATGGTCGAGACAGGAACATGGAGTTGATCCACGACTCTGGTGATCGAGTGAGATGGCAAAACATGACCGCCCACGCTAATCGGCTTGGCTCATGATGGATGGATGGAAATGGAAGCAGAAGAAGAGACCCAGCCTCTGCAGAAAGTAGTCAACATTAACTAAAGGTAGTTGCATATCCTTAACATAATGTCACAGTCAAACCCAGCACTTTTTGGCTGTTTGTGATTTTTTGGTAAGTTTACTTTAAGTAGTTTGCCATTGCTTTCTGAATGACCGACACTCATACCATTTTATGAAAACCATGCAAGGCGGTCTGCTGCCACATTCGCCCGCAGCTGTGTTTCAAACGTGGTATGCGGGATTACAAATTGCGCTCATAACCCCTTTCCTTAAGATCCTTAGAGCTGAAATATAGAACATACATGTGTGATTATATGAACTGTATTTTTCAGCTTGAAGAATGTATCTTATAGCTTTAGTTTATGTTGTGTGATTTATGCACCTGACAAGATGCAGCAAAATATTCCAGGCAATAAATTGTACAGTCTATTGTTTATGTCATTGTTATTTAAATTCACTAGGGAAAACATTGGTTTGAATAACTAGATACACACTGCTAGAAAGAAGAGTTATGGAGAGGCATGATCATTGTAATCATCAAGTGCCATGCCGGTAGGCATGGGCAGTCACGGTTCACCATCTCACACGGTCACCAGAGTCTCGAATCAAGTGGTATTCTTGTCCCGACCATGCCATGCTCCAAACCATCAAAGTATTTATCCCTTTGTTTTCCTCTTGCTCTCTTCCCATCAAGCTTACCATCTGTCACCTTCACCAGTTGGCACAGCTCATTCTATTGATAATTATATTGATGAATAAAGAAGGTAAGTTTTTGTTTTTTTTAGTTTTTAGTCGTTGGATCAACATCGCGGCACACGGTTTAACCCATAATTGCTCCGTTTTCCTCCTAACTCAAACCTGAGTCTGGAGAAACTCAGCTCAATGCACGAGCTCCGTTGCATCGGCGAGGATCCTGAAATACTTAAAGAATAAAGAAGGTAATAAAACACATACTGATTGCATATTTTCCCCTTTGAAACAACAACAGGTGCTGTGACTAACTTATTACATTGGAAGTCGAGAAGCTAGGTTAGAACAAATCACAGTCATCCAGCTCACAGAGAAGCTGATTCGTCAGCCCTGCCTGCATTATGGGGGCAACAAGCAGCAGCCTCAATGAACTGTCCAGCAATGAATACCTCAAGAGACTGTCTGGTCAGGAGGCCATTGATCAAATGGATCCATTCTGGAACCAGCTTTTGTCATTTTCTTTCCAGATACCAGTCAACAGGTAAGGCCAGTATTAATAATCATTTTGTCCACGTCTGCTATAAAGCATCATGGGAAGGAATTCAGTATGTTCCAGAACTTGATGGATGACACTGGATAATGTCACAGCTGATATTGCTACGGGTTGCCTCTGATGGTGGAAGACATCTCCAGGTGTCAATGATAAGCTACCTGCCTGTCTCACTGTGAATTGGTCTGATCAGTCACATTCGCTACCACCATGGGTTGTAGTTATTATGGCTTTTTTGAAGCACAATGTTAACAGACTATCTTTTGTCAAGACGGCAAGCTGCCAGTACAGTACACTATATGTCTTGAAAATCAGGACTTAGTCAGATATGACTGAGCTACCATATAACAGTATATGGTACTATCTGCTTTCTGTTAGCACCAAATGTTGGGCGGGGCTCACCAACCCAACACCCCACTTCAGACAGAAGAGCGCAATTGGGAGGGTACAAGCCTTACCCTAGTGCGAGGAAATGCAACTAAATGTCATGACAGGTCAGACAAGGCGCTAAGTCTTGGTCGGCAGCTGGTCAGGGATGGGAGTTCTGAGATGCGGACAGTTAGAGCATTGCTTTGCTGTTCTAGCAGTTTCTGCAGCTGGTCTTGTTCCAGATGCATTGGTGTTACCTGTCTTCTGGAGTAAATAAACTAGGCAGGACAAGAGAGGGATCATGCTACAATTTCCAGAATTTTCCAGAAGTCTGGGAAGGAATGTAACTAGGAAGAACAAACAAACTTTATTTTCAAAGGGTCACAAATTGGGCACACAGGCCCACCATATATTCAGCCCTTTTAGTCACTAATCTTGCACACCAATTATCTATCATGAATGTTTCATTTACATTGAGAAAAAAAGAAAGAAGAAAACATTCTAAAATGAATGCTGTAAACATAGACAAAAGATACAGAATTAATATTTCAACATCAGACAGGCAGGCAGACACACATACACATACAAGTATTTACACAGACACACACATACAAACATAATATATGTACACACCTATACATACATAGATAACACACACACATATGGATGGACAGACAGAGATAACATAGTTGGTCAGCACATATAACAAGCTAGAAACTAGTATATGTGAAGGTTTGATATTTCACATCCCATTATCACTATCTTTCATGTAATAACATGTATGTATGCATTATATTGTTACTGTTAACAGTCTCATTACTTCTTTAGCTCGGACGCAAGGCTGCTGGAAGAATCCACTGAGGTCATAGCTAGGAATTTTGCCTTGAACAACTGCCATACTGGAAATCTACGATCTCTCATCCATAACTTTCTCATTCGGGCATCTGAGTTGAAAGCCTCAGCACAGTGCGAAGAGTAAGGCAGACATTGTTTCTTCTGCTTTTCCCATTTTTATTTATGTTTTGGTCTTTGCTTCCTTTTTTTAAAAAAAGGGTTTAAATAAAAACAAAGAGGATCAACTTCAATGCACTGGGGTTTATCGTTTATGGTTCGGTCACTCCCAAAAACGTCACCAAAGCAGGAACTTCACAACTCCAGCTATTGATACCCAGGAGTCTCAAAGAAAATTGCATTCATGAACTGAACAACAAATGCCGGAATCAAACTGACAACCTTCGGAACACAAGGCGGTTGGATAACCACTTGGCCACGGAGTCCCCCTGCTTGGTTGATAGAAACTTATGAGTGCTGGATTAAGATGACATTCCCGGGAAGGTTAACCCGGTCAACAAATGCCCACAGAAGTCGGATGTGTCGGCCTAACGGCAAGAACGCAGCTCTGCTGTAAACAGGCACAACGCAGTCACATCCGGAAAAAAAAAAACTCCGGATGAACGCAGAAGAAGAAGAAGAAGAAGATGACATTCTGTATACCTTTACCTCTACACTCAAAGGTAGGAGAGGACAGATTATGAATGAATGTGTTGATCTATCAACTTTGCATATTTTCATCAGAGAAGGGAGGTCAGCATGGCTGAATGGATAAGAATGCTTGCTCTTTAACTTCTGGTGTACTGATGCCGAGGCAGTGGGTCCAGCCCTTACACCAGTCAGTTGGACTGAAACGCGACTGCTCGTCCTTGACTTGGGGACATAAATTACAACGAAGAAAACAGGCTCAGAAACAGAATCTGATCTTATAAACAGAATCATATCTTATAAACAGAATCAGATCTTATCAACAGAATCAGATCTTATAAACAGAATCAGATCTCAGAAACTGAAATTCTGTGGCCATATTAAACACCACAGTTGTTTGGAAAGAAGAGTAATGGAAGGCATGGTTTCATGAAGAAGAGGTAGAAATTTATCAGCGTGGAGGTGAACACAGGACATTAACCCTTTACAGGGCAGACGCTTGTCCGTTTTGTAGCCCTGAACGGGCAAGATTTTTTCAGGTTCTGTAAAAATTTCGGGTCGCGTTAGTAAAAACATCACAAACAAGGTGTTAGTCAACCGATTTTAGTTAAATAAACAACACAATTAAGGGAAAAGCATGCAGAATATGTTACTCACGTGATTGTTGCCGGTAATCCATATATGAACACAAATATTTACGAAATACGGCATGTTGTTTGTGATTTTCCGTCATCTATACGGCAATTTACAAACACATTTTCAGAATCATAATCACTTTCTTTAAAGTCCGACTTACGACTGCTAATGCAAAGTAACGCTTTGCACTGATATCTAGCTCCGATTAATAATCAACTTCGTGCCCTTTAATGTCATTTAAATTGAACAGAGCGAAATCTCGGCTATCACTTGAAGAATCGCCGAAATCCATTTTGAAAAACAGCGTAAAACTCCCAAAAACTATCAAAACAAGTCCGTAAAAGTCTGTTCAAAGTCATTGTAGCGCGTTTACAAATGGCGGCCACGTTGTCAAGCTATGGGCGAAAGTGAAAGTAGTCGACGGAAGTGTCAGAAAGCCGAGAGATCGCGTTTTTACAATGCATAATAGTATCGGCCGGAATCGGCCGTTACACTCGTATTTAGAGACCGGCCGGTAACGGACGATACGCCTTGTAAAGGGTTAAAGACACCTTGGATTTGAATATATGCTAAGCAGGGGAATTGGCAAGGAACTGATAAGCCTTTCAGGCAAGCATTGGTGGGAGCAGCGTTCTGCAAAGGATCTGCTGCATGATGATTGATCTCTTTTAAATGACATTGTATCGTCACAGAAAGTTGAATATTTTGGTCTCATTCAATGATTACTTTGATTGATTCAGAGCTAAACAAACAGTAGATTTGGACCAAACATGGCACACAATCAAATGAACAAGTATTGTAATGTAAACTTATGTTTACTGAGGATTGAAATTGTGGAAGATAACATGAAACAAAACAGATAACACAGTGACCCTCATTCATTCATTCATTCATTCGTTCAGTAGCATGCCTTTTGCAGAACCTCGCTCCCATAACAACCTTCTAGAAAACTTCTCGGTCATAAGCAAGATGTCCAGCGTTGAAACACCCATCTGGAAATATCTGTCACATCCTGCACCCATCTTCTCTTTGGCCTTCCTCTTCCTCTCTTCTCGGGCATATACTCCTCCTTTATTGTTCTTTCCAAACTTTCATGACGTTTCAAGTGACCAAAATATTTCTTTGTTTTATCATCTTTAGTAGCCAACCTTCTTTATTATTCAGATCTTGTCATATGGATGCATTTGTTCTTTTCTGTATCCAAGATATTCTTTGAACCAGTCTATAACATTTATATTCAAAGGTATGTATATGCTTTTCAGCTTGTTTAGTAAGTGTCCAGGTCTCGGGCATATGTTGCAGTGGGAAAGATGCATGCTCTTAAGGATCTAATGTTTGTAGTTTTATTTGTCCCATGCCACAATTTATTCAGTTGTCTTAGTTTTTGAAATGTGATCAACATAGAACAATTAGTATAATGAATCACATCACAAAGATTTTGCTACGAATTATCATGCAAAGAGTGAGGAAGAAATTATAACCTGAAATAGGGGAAGAACAATGTGGGTTTGTAGAAGCAAAGGGTACAGTAAATGCTGTGTATATGCTGCGAACAGTTATTGAATGTGCTATAGAAGTAAACAAGGATAGCAAGATGAAAAACATTCTGACCAACAAAAAGATGTCAATTGAAACGAGAAAAAGAGTGTTGAGGGGATACATAGAGCCTGTTCTTTTGTATGGATGTGAAACTTGGACAATGTGCAGCCAAGCTGAAAAACATCTGATGGTTGCAGAAATGTGGTTTCTGAGGAAAATGCAAAGAATACCATAGACAGATAGAAAAACCAATGACCAAGCACTACAGGAGACAAATGAAACTCGTAAATTGATTAGAGAAATTAGACATAGACAGTCAAAATGTTTTGGACATGTTATGAGAAGAAATGGGTTGGAGAACTTAGAGAAAGACAGAGAAAAATACCTGGATGGCTTGGCCACATGGCATGGATGAGACAGGAACACTGAGCTGATCCACGACTCTGGTGATCGAGTGAAATGGCGAGTCATGACCACCCACGCTTTCCGGCATGGCACATGATTGATTGATTAGTTTTGATGAGCAATAGATAAATGATGACCCTAGTATGGCAATATATCGTCCTTCTGTCTGAATGAGAGGTCACATTTGGCGATATGTAATCATTTTGCACTGAAACAGTTCAAGCTGCACCTGTCTGTCTGGCTCAGAAGGTTGGTTGTTAGTAAATCTTCTGAGAGACTGAGTCTCAACTTCTAATTCTGATGCTTTGGCATCAAGTTGTCTGTGCCCTGGAAAGGGATGGCATCCATTGGAGTGAGGTTGGTGTGGAGACTTGATTGAGACAGTTAAGGAGCATTTTGTGTGATATTCACTGGCACATAAACAGAGCATTATTGGGTGACCTCTTGCCGTGAAGTTAGAACTATGACTAATGAGTTTTCTCCCTATTTGGGACCAAAGTATCATCCCCATGGGAACCAAAAACTAAAGTAATAACTGTCTGAGAAACTTGTCTTCTCTAAGTACTAGTCAGTACCCACACACTTATTAACCTTACTGCTATAGTAACCTCAAAAGTGTATCTGTGCCCATTTGTATGTTTGCAGCAACATCTTCATCTGGCAGACATACAATGCTTTGTTCATTATACGGAGTCTCTGCAAGTATTTTGTAGAACATCTGAGTGAGGAGCTGCTGCTGCATCAGTTTGACTGCCTCCCACCAAAGCCAGATGGTAAGATAATGTTTCAGTTGATTAACTGGAGGTGAGCATGGTCGAATCAATAAGAGTGCGCGTTCTTAAACATCCGGTATGCTGATGCCGAGTTTAGGGGTTCAACCCCTACACCGGACAGTTGGACTAAAATGTTGACCTCTTGTCTTTGACTTGGGGACATAAAATATAAGTACCTCTGAAGTGGGTTTGCCTGATGGTGAGGGACACTGTTAATAGGTAAAGCTAATACACATGCACAATTCAGTCCAACGCTACTAGAAGTAGTGTGTATGGACTACGCTTGAGTTCAAAGCGAGCGAGCACCCCCCAAAACGTTAGCTAGAATGTATGGATACTACTACAGTTGATTAACTAGAATTTATGTATTTCTTACAAATAGTCTTGTCTTTTGTATCTTCTCAGGGCGGAGTCTGTGGCAAAGTGGTCAAGCCATCTGACTCGGCCTCCGAAGGTTGTGGGTTCAATTCCGGGCCGCGTTCTTCGGTTCATGAGTGCATTTTTTTCTGAGACTTCTGGGTCGTCACTGGAGCTACGGAGTTTGTGTTTTGTGCGCCGCTTTCGGCAGCCCGCACTGCGGAAAGAGACTGAGCCATATGGGATAAAACCCGGTCGAATCAAGTCAACCATGTCGATTTTTAAGCGACTTTATTAGGGAAAAATTCAGTATTAAATAGTTAATAAATTAGTCATATGAATTTATGCATTTCTTATAAACTATCATATATTTTTAGTGTTTACTCCGACACACACCCACCATTAAATAATGAATGGATTAGCCATCCAGCTTTGTGTATTTCTGATAAACAGGTCTTTGTGTGTGTCTTTTCAGGTAGCCCTGCTGATGATACAGCAGAGATCGGATCCCAGGCAGAGGAGTTCCTCACAGCACTTGTGGAGCTAATAGTGGACGTACCTGTTCTGTAAGTAGCTTCTTATATTTATCTGTCTGCAAGCCATGAGGTGAGGTGGGTAGTGCACTGGCTTGCGAGCTCAGCTGTCTAGGTTTAGCCCTTAGTTGAGAATGATTTCTTTTTCCCAACCATTATTTGGAGTCCATTTAATGATGCTGAGTGGATCCCACGCTGCTGTGTGGTCAGAAAATAAGTTAGTTGCATATCCGTTACAGGATGTTGCAGTCAATTCCAGCATTTTTTGGCTGTTTATGATTTTTTTTGGCAACTTTTCGTTCAGTAGTTTGCCATTGCTTTCTGAATTACCGGCACTCATACCATTTTATGAAAGCCAACGCAAGGCGGTCTGCTGCCAAATCGCCCCCAGCTGTGTGAGAAAAAAGTTCCTTTATATGTAGGAATTAAACCCAGGCGTCTGTTCTATAAGCCAGTGCACTATGCACTATTCTACTATCCTTCTGTTTGTTTTAAAACATTAGTTGCATGTCTTTTTTTACAGGATGTCACAGTGTACCTAAGTACTTTTTGGCTGTTTTTGGATTTTCTAAGTAATTTTATGTTCAGTGGTTTGCCATTGCTAACAGAATGGCAGAGACTCATTTTGATTGCAAAAAACAATGCAGAGCGATCTGCTTCTAAATCACCTGCTGCTGACTTTGAATCTGGTATGCTGGGATTGTGAAGCTGAGTTCTCTACCCCTAGGCCACAGATGTCGACTCATCTATGTTTAGTACTATAATATTTATCAACCAGTCAGCCAAGTACATAAATCTGTTGTCTCAAGCACTTTATGTGTCTATTGCTCTAGTACCGTGGTTCTCAACCTTTTTTGGCCCGTGCCCCTCTTCACCATATTTTCAGAACATCATTTCCCCCCCCCCCCCCCCCCTTTCTCGTATTTCAAACCTAAAAATTTGGCCCGTGCCCCCCTTCACCATATTTTCAGGACGTCATCCCCCCCCCCACTTTTCATATTTTATACCTAAAGATCCCCCCCCCCCCCTTCCATCTTACACAGTATACATAATAATAGAAGCTAAATTTAATAGCACATACTAAAACAAGCCCAGACGTCCACATAAACCGTGATTTGTGGGTCTACTTACTTTATAAAATGAATTTTAGAAGGGTGAGACGTACAGAACCGTAAAGTATGAAGGGAAAAACAATATCAAGTAATCGGTTGTTGTATTAACCCTTTACAAGGCGTAGCGTCCGTTACCGGCCAGTCTCTAAATACGAGCGTAACGGCCGATTCCGGCCGATACTATTATGCATTGTAAAAACGCGATTTCTCGGCTTTCCGACACTTCCGTCGGCTACTTTCACTTTCGCCCATAGCTTGACAACGTGGCCGCCATTTGTAAACGCGCTACAATGACTTTGAACAGACTTTTACGGACTTGTTTTGATAGTTTTTGGGAGTTTTACGCTGTTTTTCAAAATGGATTTCGGCGATTCTTCAAGTGATAGCCGAGATTTCGCTCTGTTCAATTTAAATGACATTAAAGGGCACGAAGTTGATTATTAATCGGAGCTAGATATCAGTGCAAAGCGTTACTTTGCATTAGCAGTCGTGAGTCGGACTTTAAAGAAAGTGATTATGATTCTGAAAATGTGTTTGTAAATTGCCGTATAGATGACGGAAAATCACAAACAACATGCCGTATTTCGTAAATATTTGTGTTCATATATGGATTACCGGCAACAATCACGTGAGTAACATATTCTGCATGCTTTTCCCTTCATTGTGTTGTTTATTTAACTAAAATCGGTTGACTAACACCTTGTTTGTGATGTTTTTACTAACGCGACCCGAAATTTTTACAGAACCTGAAAAAATCTTGCCCGTTCAGGGCTACAAAACGGACAAGCGTCTGCCCTGTAAAGGGTTAACGTCATCTTGAAATAATCTTAAATTCCCCCCCCCCCCCCCCCCCCCCCCCCCCCCCCACCCTTGTGGGGAATTCCCCACCGGTTGAGAACCACTGCTCTAGTACATAAATCTGTCTTGACCACTTTATATCTCTTACTCTGGTAGTACATAAATCTATATCAAGTACTCTATGTATGTTGCTCTGGTTGTACATAAATCTACCTTGACCACTTTATGTCTCTTGCTCTGGTTGTACATAAATCTACCTTGACCATTTTATGTCTCTTGCTCCTGTAGGTAGTACATAAATCTATCTTGACCACTTTATGCCTGTTGCTCTGGTAATACATACATCTCTGAACCACTTTATGTCTCTTGCTCTGGTTGTACATAAATCTACCTTGACCATGTTGCTCTGGTAGTATATAAATCTAGCTTGACCACTTTATGTCCTTTACTCTGGTATTACATAAATCTATCTTGACCACTTTATGTATATTGCTCTAATAGTACATACATTTATTTTGACCACCTTATGTCTCTTGTTCTGGTGGTACACAAATCTTTTCTTAAGCACTTAATGTCTCTTGTTTTGGCGGTACATAAATATGTCTCAAGCTCTTCATATCTCTTGTTCTGGTGGTACATAAATCTTTGTCAAGCACTTAATATTTCATATTCTGGTGGTACATAAATCTTTCTCAAGCACTTAATATTTCATATTCTGGTGGTACATAAATCTTTCTCAAACACTTAATATTTCATATTCTGGTGGTACATAAATCTTTCTCAAGCACTTAATATTTCATATTCTGGTGGTACATAAATCTTTCTCCAGCACTTAATATTTCATGTTCTGGTGGTACATAAATCTGTCTAAAACACTTTGTCTTTTATTATGGCAGCTCTTATGCATAATAAATATTCAATTCTAACATTAAATCAGTACTTGTGTATGGATTAGAAATATGGAGAACAACAAAATAAATTTACAAATAAACTACAAATCTTTACTAATGAGTGCCTGCACAACATAGAGGCATTAAAATGGTATGTCATAATCACCAACTAAAGTTCATGGAGAGACTAGACAAATACCAGTGAACCAAGAGGTGAAGTAAAGATGCAGGCGCTGGAAAGATCATACACTGAGAAAACCTGAGAATAGTATAACTAGAAAGGCCTTAGTCCGGAACCCACAGAGCAACAGAGATAGAGGGAGACCTGATAGAAATCAGAGATGAACAATATGGCAAGGGCATGGACACGGCTGCATGGGATAGCTGAAGATAGGGAAGCTTGGAGGGATATGGTTGAGGGCCTATGTCCCATTGCTTGTTAGAGAGAAAATATGAAGAAAGTACATAAATCTTCTAAAGTACTTCATGTCTTTTGTTATAGTAGTATATAAATCTGTCAAACGCACTTTGTCTTTTGCTATAGTAGTACATACATCTGTCTACAGCACTTTGTCTTTTGTTATGGTAGTATACCATGGCACATCTAAAGCATTGTCTTTTGTTATGGTAGTATACCATGGCACATCTAAAGCATTGTCTTTTGTTATGTTAGTCTACCATGGCAATTCTAAAGCATTGTCTTTTGTTATGTTAGTATATCCTGGCACTTCTAGAGCACTTTGTATTTTGTTATGGTAGCATACCCTGGCACTTCTAAAGCACTTTGTCTTTTGTTATGGTAGTATACCCTAGGCCGGTCTCTCTGGCTGAGGGGTTACACCACTTTCTCCGTAATCCCGTTTATCCACGCAGGGTCTCGCAGCGAGGCAAGAACTGGAAGCGGTTCGACCCGTGCTCGTGACTTGCGGGATAATGAGCCAGCCGCTCAGAAAGCAATGGCAAACTACTGAGCGTAATCTTGCCAAGACATCAACATACAGCTGAAAGATGCTGATGTTGACAGCGATGTCCTGTAAAGGATATGCAAAACATTTTCAGTATACCCTAGCACTTCTAAAGCATTGTCTTTCGTTATGTTAGTATATCCTGGCACTTCTAGAGCACTTTGTCTTTTGTTATGATAGTATACCCTGGCACTTCTAAAGCACTTTTTCTTTTGTTATGGTAGCATACCCTGGCACTTCTAAAGCACTTTGTCTTTTGTTATGGTAGTATACCCTGGCACTTCTAAAGCACTTTGTCTTTTGTTATGGTAGCATACCCTGGCACTTCTAAAGCACTTTGTGTTTTGTTATGGTAGCATACCCTGGCACTTCTAAAGCACTTTGTGTTTTGTTATGGTAGCATACCCTGGCACTTCTAAAGGACTTTGTCTTTTGTTATGGTAGCATACCCTGGCACTTCTAAAGCACTTTGTCTTTTGTTATGGTAGTAAACCATGGCACATACTTTTGCAATTCCCTTCACTTGATATCACCCTACTTGTTTAAAGAGAAGAGAATTATAAACAGAAATGAATATTATCGGTAGGACATGGGGGGAGCTAAAGGATACAGGAAAAGATAGGATGACTTAGCATGAATTGGTGAGGACCAGTGCCTCAGTAGGAGATAAAAGGTGGTGTTTGTCCATCAAAAATCATGATGACCATTTATTTCATCCAGTGGTGTTGAAAGTTTGGAGCCATGAGTTCAAAGATGGCTGGCAAGGCCTATTTTGGCTCGAAATGTTCTTTGACAATGCGGGCAGAGAATGCTTGACGTTCCAGGAGGAGGATCTCCTGTAGTGTTGTTTTTTTTTGTCCACCTTTTTTTCATTGCTCTTGCAGTCCTGTTTACTATACAAGGGACTACACCCTTGCATAATGATTATGCCATGAATTTCAGTCTTTGGCAGCAGTCCACCAAATGTCGAGATGAATTCCAAAAGCTTCTAGTGGATAAAGGGTAACAGAAGAAGAGCATACTATACAGCTGAGTTGAGCTAAGAAACAACATCACTGCACTCAGGTCATGCTCCCTCCCCTTGTTCAACAGCCAGTGAAGAGTCATACTGCTAATGGTTTCAACTGGCATCTGATTGAAAGTTCTTCTGGTCTTCCCACTCAGTTGTTAGATTTTTCCAGAGCTCCTGCTGATCCTCTGCCAAATTATTCACTCCACATATGGGTGCTCAGTCTGTTCCCCCGCTTTGTCCACCTGGCCCCACAGGCATCCAATCACCTTTCCCTTAACCATAGGCAATCTACCACCAAGAGGTGCATTCCCTGCCAGCCTATCAGCCTGTTAATTTCATACTATATAGTTGTGAGGTCAGCTAACCTATCCGCTCTTTCTGGCCATTATAATTAACTCTGTATCTAATACTCCACAGGAATTTCACATATGCACTACACCTTGAGGCTTTGAATACGGTGCTGGTCTTGTCATCTATACAGATGTTCCACACACAGCCAGCCAGCCAGTTTACTGTCTACCGAATACTTATGCAGGGGAAATGGTGTGTATACATCATTGTTGTTGGGTTGATATGTATTGAACATCTGACATGTTTAGTTATGTATTGAAAGTATGTGTTCAGATATGTATTGAAACCTTACATGTTCAATTATGTATTGGCAATCTGACATGTTAAGTTATGTATTGACAATCTTACATGCTCAGTTATCTATTGGCAATCTTACATGTTCATTATAAGGGAAGCAAAGAATAGCAACACTGTAGCCTACCACGCATGTCGTAAGAGGCGACTAAGGAGGCATGATGGTTCCGTCGCCCTGCTACTGAGTGAGTGCGTGGCGCGACACTGTGAGCTGTGAGTTTCAAGTGAAATGCTTTTGAATCTGCCCGAGGTTTTTTGGAACGTGACTGCATGTTCGGAGCGATGGCAGATGGCTATGTCCCAGAGTTGACCGGTTTTTGCCTTATGCAGAAATGCGTGGCTGCTGGGCTTCTGGTTGACTGCCACTACCATCGACGATGAATTGTATTTCGTGGACTGTGTGGGTAAACATCTAGGAAACATACAGATGGGAAAATTACTGTTGATTCCATCAGAGATGAACTCTGGGTTTCGTGGGGGACTATAGTGTTGACATTCTGGCGGCGGCATTATGCACAGTGTATATGTGCGGACTGTTGTTTGTCGAGACTCCTGTCTTTTCAACTTTTCACCTTGGGCAGTGGGGAGCGTTTTGTGTGATATTCACTGGCACAGGAACAGAGCATAATGGGGACAACCCGTTGCTGTGAAGTTGGAACTGCGACTAACTAACTAACTAACATGTTCATTTATGAATTGAAAATCTGACATGTTATGTATTGATAATCTTATGTGTTCACTTATGTATAGACAGTCTTACATGTTCATTTATGTATTGAAAATATATGTTCAGTTATGTATTGAAAATATATGTTCAGTTATGTATTGAAACCTTACATGTTCATTTATGTATTGAAATATATGTTCAGTTATGTATTGAAAATATATGTTCAGTTATGTATTGAAACCTTACATGTTCAGTTATGTGTTGAAAATATATGTTCAGTTATGTATTGAAACCTTACATGTTCAATTATGTATTGAAAATATATGTTCAGTTATGTATTGAAAATATATGTTCAGTTATGTATTGAAACCTTACATGTTCAATTATGTATTGAAAATATATGTTCAGTTATGTATTGAAAATATATGTTCAGTTATGTATTGAAACCTTACATGTTCAATTATGTATTGAAAATATATGTTCAGTTATGTATTGAAAATATATGTTCAGTTATGTATTGAAACCTTACATGTTCAGTTATGTATTGAAAATATATGTTCAGTTATGTATTGAAACCTTACATGTTCAGTTATGTATTGAAAATATATGTTCAGTTATGTATTGAAAATATATGTTCAGTTATGTATTGAAAATATATGTTCAGTTATGTATTGAAACCTTACATGTTCAGTTATGTGTTGAAAATCTTACATGCTCAGTTATATATTGAAAATCTTACATCTTAACAGTACAAACTGTTTCTCTAATTTTGGCAGCCATTATTCATATCTTCTGTCTGCTCCGAGTAATGTGTTGATCTTGTCATTTGCAGTGCTATTCATGCGCCGGTCCTGATGAAGGTGTTGATGTGGAACTACCTCAACCACGAGAAGTGTCCCGCGGAGTTGTACAGAGGGCACTCCGATGATGGCAGTCTGATCTACAACGCTACAGCAGCTTTAGCATGTAAGTGACCTCCTGTCATTGCTCACCTGAGGTACAAAGTTGGATGAGTGAATGGGTGGGTGGGTTGATGGGTAGAGTGAATGGGTTGGTGAATGGATGGGTGGGTTGGTGTCATCCTTACAATCAAGTGCTTTGTCAACTGGCATGGGCCATTGTAATTGAATGGATGGAATATGTTTTGGGATAAATGAGTGATTTGATAAATGAGTAGGTACGGATGCACAAAGGGCATGCAGGATCATGAAACTAAAATACAAGAAGTAGTTTTTAGTACTGAAGCTGTTGTTTATTCTGTAATCAGTGTTATTGTTAAGTAGTTTAGTGCAGGAGGTACTGTTGTGTAGGTTGCAATCAATGTACGTGTTCCACCACAGGTGGTGGTGTTTAGACAGTAATCAGTGGGAGTCTCCATGGTATAGTTGTCAAGCCAAGTCGCCTGCCACGCGCTCCAAAGTTTGTTCGATTCCGGACTACATCTTTTGTTTCAAGAGTGCATTTTTCTCTGAGACTCCTGGGGGTTGTCATCGAGCTGCGGAGTTCATGCTTTGTGCAACGCTTTCGACAGGCCGCTCTGTGGAAAGAGATCGAGCCATATGGGATAAAACATTGTGCAATGAAGTCGATCCTTTCGACTTTTAAGACTTTTTCTTTTTAGACAGTAATAAGTTTACTATTTCAATACTGTCCCTTTTCTTCTTTAATCTGTCCCCCAAAACGTAATTTCTAAATACCATATCAGTAATCAATGTATTGAGCATTCTTTTGTTTGTGTTCTAAATGATCAGACTGTTCAGCCTTCTGGCGAAACAACCCACTATTGTTTGGCCGTTTATGACTTTTTGGCAGGTTTACGTTCAGTAGTTTGCCATTGCTTCTGAATGACCAGGGGTGAGGGGTTAAACACATGACAACCAGGTCAGTAAGCCAGCATTTTAGTCATTGCGCCACTTGATGGCTTTCTTTGATACCCTGTACCATTTATACAATTAATTTGGTGTTTTCAGCTAGCCTGTGGTCAGTTGTAACTCTGGGAATGGGCAGTCGAGGAAAGAAAACGGACGTGGACCTGTCGGACACACTGTTAGCCAATCAGAGCCTGCTCTTCATTCTGGTCCTGGTGAGTCACTGCACCTGTGACAGGAGCGTGCCGAACCCATATCGCCAGGCATTGTTTTCTTTCACCGACTCTCAGGGTGGGTTTACATGGATGTCTGTTTTGTCTGCTTCTATTTGTTTTCTTTCACCGACTCTCAGGGTGGGTTTACATGGATGTCTGTTTTCTCTGCTTCTATTTGTTTACTCTCTTTGTGTCTGAAAGCTAGTCAATTGATAGAGCATTATTCTTCTTGCCTGTAATCTCTCAATGCAGTTGCTTCACTGTAATCTGGCTGAAAGTCTACAGCCAAGCAGTGGTCATGAATAGTTTCTGGGCTACTGTGGAAAGTGGACAAATAATGAACTGGGCTGATATAGTGTATGCCCTCAGACAGGCTAGATGGTTTACATTAATCAAGTGTTGACTGAATCTGCATCCTTGGTCAGATTGCAAGAATATCAAGTCAAAAGGGGTGAAGCCAGGAAAGAGCGTTATGCAGGACCAAAAAAGTATAGTCAGAAGTCAATATAGAACTCGTGTTGTTGACTGCTATGTACTTAGGGAGATACTGAGGAGGGGATCAGTGTATTTATGGATTGAATGGTTCAATATGCAGTGGAGACAATCTGATAACTACAAGGAAAAGTCATTAATTAACCAGAATTTTATTATAAAGTGTATGGGAGAATATGAACAATGAAACATATTATTTCTTGACACAAGCTGGTTCTTAAGCAACATCCCATGTAGTGATCATCAGGATCACACAGTTTGCACTTGCACAGTAGTTAGTTGACAGATATCCTCATTGCATATCTAACCATTCAGTCCATAAGTGCTCGGATCCCCTCCTCAGTAAATCCCGCAGCATGTAGCGGCTAACGACACCAGTTCTGTGTTGGTTTATTAATCTTCTTCGACTTCCTGCGTAGTGTTCTTGCTGCCTTGGGAGCGTTTACAATAACGCAGCTCACCGTACAAAAATTGTTTAGGGAAACTGTGATCTGGCATGCGAATCAGGTGACCAGCCCAGCAAATCTGATTCTTCATTAGTAGAATGTGGATACTGAGCATGGACGCGGATACTGAGCATGGACGCTGTTTCTATCTAAGACTTCAGTGTCTGGGATCTTGTCTTGCCATTTGATCTTCAGTAGCTTCCTAAGGCAAACTATGTGGAAGTAGTTTAATTTCCTGGCGTGTCGCTGGTAAATAGTCCAGGTTTCACGAGCATGTATGGCAGTGTGGATAATATGACTGCTTTGTCGACTTTCAGCTTTGTTTGCAGGCTTATTCTATTTCTGTCTTTCATATTAGATACCTATCCTTCTTGGGTTTAGGCAAAACCAGGAGGGTTGGAGTGTACATTTAAAATGCCACTACTGTTGGAAATCGAAAAAGAGTTGTCTGTAATGCCACTGCTCTGGCAAAATTGTTGGGGGAAAACCCTACCCACTGGTGGATCGAGTACATTACTTTGTATGGAATCTATCTAGAGGGATTCAACCTGTATATTATATTAACATCTTCACACTTTACACCCCGATGGCAGTGCCTGTAATGGAATTATACATTGTTGTTTATATATTCTCACATACCCAGGCTTTGATGGTAAGATGTTTGTGATATATCCGTGGGTGGAACTATCCTAGCTTGAGTAGATTTTGTTTATTTTGGTTTTTTTTGTTGATTTTTACTATTTCTATTTGGGTGTGTTATTTGAGATTTTATGTATGTGATATATCACTGGGTCTGTATGTTATACATCACTGGGTCTATATATGTGGTACATCACTGGGTACATGTGTGTGCTACATCACTGGGTCTATACATGTGATACATCATTGGGTCTATATATGTGATACATCACTGGGTCTATATGTTTTACATCACTGGGTCTATATATGTGATACATCACTGGGTCTATATATGTGATACATCACTGGGTCTATATATGTGATACATCACCAGATCTATTTATGTGATACATCACTGGGTCTATATAAGTGATACATCACTGGGTACATGTGTGTGCTACATCACTGGGTCTATACATGTGATACATCACTGGGTCTATATGTTTTACATCACTGGGTTTAAATATGTGATACATCACTGGGTACATATGTGTGCTACATCACTGGGTCTATACATGTGATACATCACTGGGTTTAAATATGTGATACATCACTGGGTACATATGTGTGCTACATCACTGGGTCTGTATATGTGATACATCACTGGATCTACATATGTGATACATCACTGGATCTATTTATGTGCTACATCACTGGGTCTATACATGTGATACATCACTGGATCTACATATGTGATACATCACTGGATCTATTTATGTGATACATTGCTGGGTCCATATGTGATACATCACTGGGTCTATAAATGTGACACATCAGTGAGTTTATATATGTTATACATCAGTGGGTTTATATATGTTATACATAACTGGGTTTATATATTATGTGATACATCACTGGGTCTATACATGTGATACATCACTGGATCTACATATGTGATACATCACCGGGTCTATTTATGTGATACATTGCTGGGTCCATATGTGATACATCACTGGGTCTATAAATGTGACACATCAGTGAGTTTATATATGTGATACATCAGTGGGTTTGTATATTTGATACATCACTGGGTACATGTATATGATACATCACTGGGTCCATGTGTGATAAATTACTGGGTCTATATATGTAATACATCACTAGGTCTATAAATGTGACACATCTGTGGGTTTATATATGTGATACATCACTGTGTCTATATATGTGATACATAACTGGGTCTATATATGTGATACATCACTGGGTCAATTTATGTGATACACCGCTGGGTCCATATGTGATACATCACTGGGTCTATAAATGTGACACATCAGAGGGTTTATAAATGTGATACATCACTGAGTCTATAAATGTGACACATCGGTGGGTTTATATATGTTATACATAACTGGATTTATATATTTGATACATCACTGGGTACATGTATGATAAATCTCTGGGTCTATATATGTGATACATCACTGGGTCTATAAATGTGACCCATCTGTGGGTTTATATATGTGATGCATCAGTGGGTTTATTTATGTGATACATCACTGGGTCTATATATGTGATACATCACTAGGTTTATATATGTGATACATCACTGGGTCTATATATGCGGTACATCACTAGGTTTATATATGTGATACATCACTGGGTCTATAAATGTGACCCATCTGTGGGTTTATATATGTGATGCATCACTAGGTTTATTTATGTGATACATCACTGGGTCTATATATGTGATACATCACTAGGTTTATATATGTGATACATCACTGGGTCTATAAATGTGACCCATCTGTGGGTTTATATATGTGATGCATCAGTGGGTTTATTTATGTGATACATCACTGGGTCTATACATGTGATACATCACTGGGTTTATTTATGTGATACATCACTGGGTCTATATATGTGATACATCACTAGGTTTATATATGCGGTACATCAGTGGGTTTATATATATGATACATCACTGGGTCTATATATGTGATACATCAGTGGGTTTATATATATGATACATCACTGGGTCTATACATGTGATACATCACTAGGTTTATATATGTGATACATCACTGGGTCTATAAATGTGACCCATCTGTGGGTTTATTTATGTGATACATCACTGGGTCTATACATGTGATACATCACTGGGTTTATTTATGTGATACATCACTGGGTCTATATATGTGATACATCACTAGGTTTATATATGCGATACATCAGTGGTTTTATATATATGATACATCACTGGGTCTATATATGTGATACATCAGTGGGTTTATATATATGATACATCACTGGGTCTATACATGTGATACATCACTAGGTTTATATATGTGATACATCACTGGGTCTATAAATGTGACCCATCTGTGGGTTTATATATGTGATGCATCAGTGGGTTTATTTATGTGATACATCACTGGGTCTATATATGTGATACATCACTGGGTTTATATATGTGATACATCACTGGGTCTATATATGTGATACATCACTAGGTTTATATATGCGGTACATCAGTGGGTTTATATATATGATACATCACTAGGTTTATATATGCGATACATCAGTGGGTTTATATATATGATACATCACTAGGTTTATATATGCGATACATCAGTGGGTTTATATATATGATACATCACTAGGTTTATATATGTGATGCATCAGTGGGTTTATTTATGTGATACATCACTGGGTCTATATATATGATACATCACTAGGTTTATATATGTGATGCATCAGTGGGTTTATTTATGTGATACATCACTGGGTCTATATATATGATACATCACTAGGTTTATATATGCGATACATCAGTGGGTTTATATATATGATACATCACTGAGTCTGTATATTTCTTTTGGTGTTTTTTTCCCCTCAGATATTGATCTCCTAGGTGTTTTTCAAAATGTTTACATTTGTATTGTTTGATTTTGTAGACATTCATTTCTCAGCTGTTTATTTGCTGTACATTATGCTCATGTGTGTAGTACTCATATGTTAATTTCTTAGCTGTTGAAATTTATAGATGTTATTTCTCAGCTGTTTATCTCCTAGATGTTGTCCTAAATGTTTATTTCTTTGTTGTTTAATTTTGTGGACATTCATTTCTGAACTGTTGGTTTCCTTGTTGATTTCCTTTGTATGTATACCACCCAAATGTTTAATCCTTGGTTGTCTATTTTTGCAGACCTTGATTTCTTAGATGTTTATTTCAGCTATATTTCTTTCTCATGTGTTCATTTGTGTGTTATAGCTATGTTATAGCTATTTGTCATGTACTTATTTTCCCAACTGCTTATTTCCCAGTTGCTAATGTTCACATATTTTATTTCCTGACTATTAACTCACCAGATATATATTTTTTACAAATGCTTTTATTTATATTGTTTATTTTCATGTGTTTCTATGTATACCTACTATTGTATATTTTATTTGAATACACGCTTTTGTTAGATGTGTTTTGTTGTAAATTTCAACGGCAGCCACTAAAATAAAGGAACTTGACCTCTCGCACACAAGCCTGGTGGCCATGGGTACTCATTCTCATCTCATCTCATCATGTTCCTCTTGTACCTTGTGGTGTCGAGGTGAAGTATAAACAGCGGGAGAGTGCCCGCTTATGGGCTTCATGTATCGATATTCCAATGGACTGTTATTCCCTGCGTCCTTCGTTTACGTGGTCGGCCTCTTCCTCTGCTTCCCTCTGGTCTGTACATCATTCCTTGTTGTGGTATACTTAGTTAGTCGCAGTTCCAACTTCACAGCAACGGGTCGTCCCCATTATGCTCCGTTTCTGTGCCAGTGAATATCACACAAAACGCTCCCCACTGCCCAATGTGAAATGTGGAAAAGACAGGAGTCTCAACAAACAACAGAACGCACAGATACACTGTGCATAATGTCGCCACCAGAATGTCAACACACCAGTCCCCCACAAAACACCCTGTTCATTTCTGATGGAATCAGCAGTCATTTTCCTATCTGAATGTTTCCTAGATGTTCATCCACAGTCCATAAAAATACAGTTCATCGCTGATGTCAGTGGCAGTCAACCAGAAGTCCAGCAGCCACGCATTTCTGCATAAGGCAAAAACCAGTAAACTCTGGGACACAGCCACCTGCCATCACTCCGAACATGCAGTCACGTTCCAAAAAACTTCAGGCAGATTCAAAATCATTCCACACGAAACTCACAGCTCACAGTGTCACGCCACGCACTCACTCAGTAGCAGGACGACGGAACCATCAAGCCTCCTTAGTCGCCTCTTACGACATGCGTGGTAGGCTACAGTGTTGCTATTCTTTGCTTCCCTTATGGGCCCCGGTAACACACGGGAGTGTGATATACTGTTAGTTGGTAACCTACTTGCATAGCCAAAACATTTGACTTGCTGCCATTTAATAATTCTAGTGCAGCTATAACCCCCACTTTAGTCCTGATTTCTTTATTTCTGATCTTATCTCTTCTTGATACATTGAGTATTCTTCTCAGGAATCTCATTTCTGTTGTTGTGATTTTTCTTTTCTCTTTTTCTGTCATTGTCCAGGTTTGGCATTGGTAACATAGAGTTTGTAGGAAGATTGTGTTGTAAAGTGCTTTCTTAGTAGTTATTGATACATGTTTATTCTTTAGTATTGGTGCCATTTGTCCAATGAGTTGGTTTGTCTTATTGCATCTATTTTCGAACTCGTCTTCTGATTTGCCATTTGATGATATTATACTTCCTAGGTACTTGAAACTCTTTACTTGTTTCAAGGGATGTTCATTTAGGTGAATCGTTGTTGCTTTTTCTTCTTTAGTTATAGCTAATACCTCAGTTTTACATATGCTAATTTTCATGTTATGTTCCCGACACATTTTGTTTAGACTTTTCATGTGATCTTGTAATTCAGCTTCTGATTTTGCTATTAGTGCTTGGTCGTCCGCAAACAGGAGTTCTCTAATGGTTAGATTTGCAGATGGTTCTACTTCTTTGTTCTTGTCATGTGGTGTTCTTGCAGTCTCTGCTTGGCTGGTTTCTTTACATATGTTGTCTATATATGTTATAAACAAGAGAGGGGACAGGACACAACCTTGTCGTGCTCCGGATCTTATGGTGAAGGGATCTGAGTGTCCTCCAGTTGCTGTCACTATGCATTCACTGTTGTTGTATAAGCTTCTACATAGGTTTGTTAGATGTGTACTCACTACATATTGTTTAAGGATTTCCCACAGCTTGTTTCTATCTACTCTATCAAATGCCTTTTCTTGGTCGACAAAGGCTAAGTAAAGTGTTTCATTGAATTCAATTGATTTTTCTATAAGTTGTCTAAGAGCACAAATGGCATCTGTTCGTCCTTTGTTTTTCTTAAATCCAAGTTGTGTTTCGCTTAGCTGGGGTTCTATAATAGTTCGTAATCTTTTCTCAAGAATTTTGCAAAATATTTTCCCAGAATCACTCAACAGTGAAATGCCTCTGTATTGTGTGCAGTCTCTTTTGCTGCCTTTGTTTTTCCAAATTAGGATAATTATGGCGTTTCCCCAGTCTCGTGGTGTCTGTTGTTCTACCCAAACGTGGTTGAATAGTCTATGTAGCCATGCTATTCCTACTTCTCTTGCTGCTTTAATTAGAAAAAAACTTTAAAATGCCTTATTGCATCTATTTTCGATCTCGTCTTCTGATTTGCCATTTGGTGATATTATACTTCCTAGGTACTTGAAACTCTTTACTTGTTTCAAGGAATGTTCGTTTAGGTGAATCGTTGTTGCTTTTTCTTCTTTAGTTATAGTCATCACCTCTGTTTGACTTTATGCTAATTAATTGATTAATTGATTGATCTAGGAACCGACATCACAGCATTCGGGACATTCCATAAGCGCTCCGTCTCATCTCCGCAGCCAGCGAAGAGTTCCAACACTAATAGTTCAGTAGCAACTGATTATAGTCCGTCTCGCCTTTCTCCGACTCGAGCGTCGGCCAGAACCCTGTACCCACGTTTCTCATTCTTACCAGACCATGGTGTTCTATCTACTCTATCAAATGCCTTTTCTTGGTCGACAAAGGCTAAGTAAAGGTTTCATTGAATTCAATTGATTTTTCTATAAGTTGTCTAAGAGCACAAATGGCATCTGTTCGTCCTGTTTTTTCCTTAAATCCAAGTTGTGTTTCGCTTAGCTGGGGTTCTAAATAGTTCGTAATCTTTTCTCAAGAATTTGCAAAATATTTTCCCAGAATCACTCACATGAAATGCCTCTGTATTGTGTGCAGTCTCTTTTGCTGCCTTTGTTTTTCCAAATTAGGATAATTATGGTTTTCCATCCAGCGGAGTGCTGTTGTTCTACCCAACGTGGTTGAATAGTCTATGTAGCCATGCTATTCCTACTTATGCTAATGTTCATGTTATGTTCCCTACACATTTTGTTCAGACTATTAATTCTCATTGTGATGGATTTTAAAATTGAACTGGGCTCACAGGTTGACCCAGCCTATAATAGGTACCAGAAAATATCATGAGAAATAAAGGCAGCTGGTGTGATATTGACCACATGGGTTGAATGTTGATTTGTCCATAAAAGTATGGGTGCCAGCACCGTACGTCACATGGATGGGTTGCAACAAAAGGTTACCTTTGATCTTGTTAAGCTTGACTGCTTTGTAGTTGAATAAAAACATATTGACCTATAAAAAGATGTCAATTGCTACCAGAAAAAGTGTGTTGAGGTGCTACATAGTCTGTACTTTTGTGTTGATGTGAAGCCTGGGAAATGAGCAGTCAAGCTGAATAACGTGTGATGGCTGTGGTTTCTGGGGAGAATGCAAAGAATATCATCGACAGACAGAAAACCCAATGACCAAGTCCTTCAAGAAACAAATGAAAATCTTAAACTGATTAGAGAAATTTAGACGTAGACAGTCAAAATCTTTTGGACGTGTCATGAGAAGAAATTAATTGGAGAACTTCGTGACAACTGGCAAGATCGTTGGGAAGAGGACAAGGGTAAGACAGAGAAGTAAATACCTGGATGGCTTGACTACATGGCATTGTCAAGACAAGAACACCGAGCTGATCCACAGCTCTGGTGATCGAGTGAGATAGCGAATCATGACCGCCCATGTTTACCGGCACGGCACATGATGCATGGATGGAGTTGAATTAAAGTTCTAACATTGCTAGGGATGTTTGGTACATGGCACATGATGCATGTATAGAGTTGAATTAAAGTTCTAACATTGCTAGGGACGTTTAGTACACGGCACATGATGCATGGATAGAGTTGAATTAAAGTTCTAACATTGCTAGGGATGTTTGGTACATGGCACATGATGGATGGATGGAGTTGAATTAAAGTTCTAACATTGCTAGGGATGTTTGGTACATGGCACACGATGCATGGATAGAGTTGAATTAAAGTTCTAACATTGCTAGGGATGTTTGGTACACGGCACATGATGCATGGATGGAGTTTAATTAAAGTTCTAACATTGCTAGGGATGTTTGGTACATGGCACATGATGCATGGATAGAGTTGAATTATAGTTCTAACATTGCTAGGGATGTTTGGTACACGGCACATGATGCATGGATGGAGTTGAATTAAAGTTCTAACATTGCTAGGGACGTTTGGTACACGGCACATGATGCATGGATGGAGTTGAATTAAAGTTCTAACATTGCTAGGGATGTTTGGTACATGGCACATGATGGATAGGATGGAGTTGAATTAAAGTTCTAACATTGCTACGGATGTTTGGTACGCGGCATATGATGTATGGATGGAGTTGAATTAAAGTTCTAACATTGCTACGGATGTTTGGTACGCGGCATATGATGTATGGATGGAGTTGAATTAAAGTTCTAACATTGCTAGGGATGTTTGGTACACGGCACATGATGGATGGATGGAGTTGAATTAAAGTTCTAACATTGCTAGGGAATTTTGGTACACGGCACATGATGGATGGATGGAGTTGAATTAAAGTTATAACATTGCTAGGGATGTTTGGTACATGGCACATGATGTATGGATGGAGTTGAATTAAACTTCTAACATTGCTAGGGATGTTTGGTACATGGCACAAGATGGATGGATAGAGTTGAATTAAAGTTCTAACATTGCTAGGGATGTTTGGTACTTGGCACATGATGCATGGATAGAGTTGAATTAAAGTTCTAACATTGCTAGGGATGTTTGGTACACGGCACATGATGCATGGATGGAGTTGAATGAAAGTTCTAACATTGCTAGGGATGTTTGGTACACGGCACATGATGAATGGATGGAGTTGAATTATAGTTCTAACATTGCTAGGGATGTTTGGTACACGGCACATGATGCATGGATGGAGTTGAATTAAAGTTCTAACATTGCTAGGGATGTTTGGTACATGGCACATGATGTATGGATGGAGTTGAATGAAAGTTCTAACATTGCTAGGGATGTTTGGTACACGGCACATGATGCATGGATGGAGTTGAATTAAAGTTCTAACATTGCTAGGGATGTTTGGTACATGGCACATGATGCATGGATGGAGTTGAATTAAAGTTCTAACATTGCTAGGGATGTTTGGTACATGGCACATGATGTATGGATGGAGTTGAATTAAAGTTCTAACATTGCTAGGGATGTTTGGTACACAGCACATGATGCATGGATGGAGTTGAATGAAAGTTCTAACATTGCTAGGGATGTTTGGTACACAGCACATGATGCATGGATGGAGTTGAATGACAGTTCTAACATTGCTAGGGATGTTTGGTACATGGCACATTATGTATGGATGGAGTTGAATTAAAGTTCTCCCGGGAAGGTTAACCTGGTCAACAAATGCCCGCAGAAGTCGGATGTGTCGGCCTAACGGCGCAAGAACGCAGCTCTGCTGTAAACAGGCACAGCGCAATCACATCCGGGAAAAAAAACTACGGATGAACGAAGAAGAAGAATTAAAGTTCTAACATTGCTAGGGATGTTTGGTACATGGCACATTATGTATGGATGGAGTTGAATTAAAGTTCTAACATTGCTAGGGATGTTTGGTACATGGCACATTATGTATGGATGGAGTTGAATTAAAGTTCTAACATTGCTAGGGATGTTTGGTACACGGCATATGATGGATGGATGGAGTTGTATTAAAGTTCTAACATTGCTAGGGATGTTTGGTACACGGCACATGATGCATGGATGGAGTTGTATTAAAGTTCTAACATTGCTAGGGATGTTTGGTACACGGCACATGATGCATGGATGGAGTTGAATTAAAGTTCTAACATTGCTAGGGATGTTTGGTACACGGCACATGATGCATGGATGGAGTTGAATTAAAGTTCTAACATTGCTAGGGATGTTTTGTACACGGCACATGATGCATGGATAGAGTTGAATTATAGTTCTAACATTGCTAGGGATGTTTGGTACACGGCACATGATGCATGGATGGAGTTGAATTAAAGTTCTAACATTGCTAGGGACGTTTGGTACACGGCACATGATGCATGGATGGAGTTGAATTAAAGTTCTAACATTGCTAGGGATGTTTGGTACATGGCACATGATGGATGGATGGAGTTGAATTAAAGTTCTAACATTGCTACGGATGTTTGGTACGCGGCATATGATGTATGGATGGAGTTGAATTAAACTTCTAACATTGCTACGGATGTTTGGTACGCGGCATATGATGTATGGATGGAGTTGAATTAAAGTTCTAACATTGCTAGGGATGTTTGGTACACGGCACATGATGGATGGATGGAGTTGAATTAAAGTTCTAACATTGCTAGGGAATTTTGGTACACGGCACATGATGGATGGATGGAGTTGAATTAAAGTTATAACATTGCTAGGGATGTTTGGTACATGGCACATGATGTATGGATGGAGTTGAATTAAACTTCTAACATTGCTAGGGATGTTTGGTACATGGCACAAGATGGATGGATAGAGTTGAATTAAAGTTCTAACATTGCTAGGGATGTTTGGTACTTGGCACATGATGCATGGATAGAGTTGAATTAAAGTTCTAACATTGCTAGGGATGTTTGGTACACGGCACATGATGCATGGATGGAGTTGAATGAAAGTTCTAACATTGCTAGGGATGTTTGGTACACGCACATGATGAATGGATGGAGTTGAATTATAGTTCTAACATTGCTAGGGATGTTTGGTACACGGCACATGATGCATGGATGGAGTTGAATTAAAGTTCTAACATTGCTAGGGATGTTTGGTACATGGCACATGATGTATGGATGGAGTTGAATGAAAGTTCTAACATTGCTAGGGATGTTTGGTACACGGCACATGATGCATGGATGGAGTTGAATTAAAGTTCTAACATTGCTAGGGATGTTTGGTACATGGCACATGATGCATGGATGGAGTTGAATTAAAGTTCTAACATTGCTAGGGATGTTTGGTACATGGCACATGATGTATGGATGGAGTTGAATTAAAGTTCTAACATTGCTAGGGATGTTTGGTACACAGCACATGATGCATGGATGGAGTTGAATGAAAGTTCTAACATTGCTAGGGATGTTTGGTACACAGCACATGATGCATGGATGGAGTTGAATGACAGTTCTAACATTGCTAGGGATGTTTGGTACATGGCACATTATGTATGGATGGAGTTGAATTAAAGTTCTCCCGGGAAGGTTAACCTGGTCAACAAATGCCCGCAGAAGTCGGATGTGTCGGCCTAACGGCGCAAGAACGCAGCTCTGCTGTAAACAGGCACAGCGCAATCACATCCGGAAAAAAAAACTACAGATGAACGAAGAAGAAGAATTAAAGTTCTAACATTGCTAGGGATGTTTGGTACATGGCACATTATGTATGGATGGAGTTGAATTAAAGTTCTAACATTGCTAGGGATGTTTGGTACATGGCACATTATGTATGGATGGAGTTGAATTAAAGTTCTAACATTGCTAGGGATGTTTGGTACACGGCATATGATGGATGGATGGAGTTGTATTAAAGTTCTAACATTGCTAGGGATGTTTGGTACACGGCACATGATGCATGGATGGAGTTGTATTAAAGTTCTAACATTGCTAGGGATGTTTGGTACACGGCACATGATGCATGGATGGAGTTGAATTAAAGTTCTAACATTGCTAGGGATGTTTGGTACACGGCACATGATGCATGGATGGAGTTGAATTAAAGTTCTAACATTGCTAGGGATGTTTTGTACACGGCACATGATGCATGGATAGAGTTGAATGAAAGTTCTAACATTGCTAGGGATGTTTGGTACATGGCACATGATGGATGGATGGAGTTGAATTAAAGTTCTAACATTGCTAGGGATGTTTGGTACACGGCACATGATGGATGGATGGAGTTGAATTAAAGTTCTAACATTGCTAGGGATGTTTGGTACACGTTTGTTTAAATATTTCAGAAGTTGGCCAAGAGTGCTGGTCTTCTTTTTTTGTAAATCATTAAGAGGCCATTACTAACCTGTCTCAGTGACATTTAAAATATGAAACTGAGTTTCCAGGTTGATACGTCAGCACGAGAAAATGTTTTGGGAAGTACATTTGATCAGCATGATATTGACCAGTTCACTGATTTAGTGCTGATTGGTCTATTAAAATATAGGGTTGGACCATATACCCAATACACACACCCCCTCCCCCCCCCCCCCCCCCCCCCCCAAAGCTTGGAAATGGAGCCTGTGCTATTTTACTTAACAACCTTAGACAGTGGTTTCTGGAGTCTTTATCATGAGATGTTTTTATATGTATTACACAGAAATATCAGTTGCTTGAGAGAACATGGGGATTAGATAACATGAGGAATACATTAATAGGTATTGAATGGCACTCATAGAGTGAGAGGACAGAAGTAAAGATCATAGGAAATATAAACATTGAAAGTTTTTACCACACCATGATTTGAAACGGCCACTTCTGAATGACAACAATTCACTTCGCTGAAAGTACACTTGTGACTTTTTAAGTAAACTTCTTCCTTCAGTAAGGCACTGTTGTAATTTGAAAGCTGCAGTTTTGAATCCCGCTGGCAAAGTCTTAACCCTACCAGACCGCTTCCCCAATTCTTCGGTAATTTCCTAATCTACCGCTGTGTGTGGTCTCGGGGTATGGTGTCCGCCTCGAGTGCTGGAGGTCCCGGGTTCAAGCCCCGGTGATGCCGGGATTTTTTCTCGTGGACTTCTAGTAATAAATTTCCCCTGGTCTCTGGGTAGTGAGATCGGACACCCGTGTGTATTGTTGCGCACGTAAAAAATCCCTTGGCAGTTTGAATCGAAAAAGAGTAGCCTAACGGCGCTGCCCGGGCAAAATTTCAAGTTAAAAATCTACCCAAAGTATTTTAGGATCCTCGGCGGTGCTACGGAGTTCATGCACTGAGCTGAGTTTCTCCAGACTCAGGTTTGAGTTAGGAGGAGAACGGAGCACTTATGGGTTGCACACGTGTGCCGTGATGTTGATCCATTTACTAAACTAAACTAACTAAACTAAACCTAATTTTCGGTATTTTGCATAGTCTTCTTCTTCTTCTTCGTCTTCAGCTTTCCGAGCCATTGAGGTTCTTTGCTGCAAATACAATCTGTCTCCATTCGTCTCTCTGGTGGACCTTCTCTTGCCAGTCGTTGATTCCAAGTGCTTGTAGGTCTGTACATGTATTATCTCTCCACCGCCTTCTTGGTCTACCTCGGGGTCTACGGTCATTTATTTCCTGAGTGTAAGCGAGTTTTGTTTCCCTATTATCTTCCATTCTTTCTATATGCCCCAGCCATTGTAGTCTATTAACCTTCATGATACCAGTGATTAGTGGGAACAAATCATACATGTCTTTGTTACTTCTTCTTTTCCACTCTCCACTTTGTGTATCCCTAATGGGTCCAAAGATGCGTCTTAAAATTTTGTTCTCAAAGGTTTGTAACAAGGCTTCGTCTCCTTTCGTTGTACTCCAGGTTTCAGAGCCATACAGCACAACTGGTCTGATCAGTGTTTTGTATATTGTGATTTTGGTGTTACGAGATAGCGCCTTTGATTTTAGTAGATGTTGTAGTGCATAGTATATCTTATTTCCAGAGTTGATTCTAGTTTGTATTTCTTCCCTTTTGATGTTGGAGCAGTTGAAGATTGTACCCAGGTATTTGTATGTTTCCGTTCTTTTAAAGGTCATATTATCTATTTGTATGTGGCCAGAGTTTTTAGCCATTCCGTCTCTTGAAATTACCATATATTCTGAGTTATCTTGGTTGATAACGAGCCCCATCTGTTGGGCTTTTTCCTTTAAGTGAGTCAATATTTCCAATGTCTTTTGTTCACTTTGCCCTATAATATCTATATCATCTGCATAACCAAGCAGCTTGGATGTTCCTCCAATATCACATTCCTCCTTTACCTTCCTTACAACTTTCTCTAGAGCCAGATTGAAGAGTTGCGGCGATAGTGCATCACCCTGTTTCAAGCCAGATGTTATTTGGAAGGGGTCTGATTTCCAACCTTTATATGTTACTATATTATAAGTATCTTCCATGCATAGTTTGGTCATGTTGATTAACTTCCTTGGTATTCCAAATTCCTGCATAGCATTCCATAGACTATGCCTATGGACACTATCATAAGCCTTTTTAAAATCCACAAAAATGTTATGGAGATCTCTTTTATATTCCCAATGTTTCTCGGCTATTTGTCGTAAGATAAATATCTGATCTATTGTTGATCTGTTTTGTCTAAAACCCGCCTGGTAGTCACCTAATATGTCTTCTGAATATGATTTTAGTCTATTTAGTAATACTGCGGATAGTATCTTATAGCTTGTGGACAGTAGTGATATTCCTCTATAATTTCCACATTGGAACTTGTCTCCTTTCTTAAAGATAGGTATCAATAATGACTCTTTCCAGTCATGGGGTAATTCTTCTGTCCTCCAGATTTTTATTATTAGTTCGTATAGCTTTAGATGTAATGCATGGCCACCTGCCTTTATAAATTCAGCAGCAATTCCATCAGTCCCAGTTGCCTTATTGTTTTTAAGTCGTGTGATTACATATAGGATTTCTTCAAATGTAGGTTCTTCAATTTGTGGTTCGCATGTTAGAACCTCTTCCTGTGGGAAAGTGTTACTTGGAGCTTCACAATTTAGTAATTCAATAAAATATTCTTTCCATGTGTTGCACATTTCCTCATTGGTATTTATCATATTCCCATTTTTGTCTTTTAAACCATATGTGTTTTGTTGATGCCCTCGT
Source organism: Cepaea nemoralis (assembly GCA_014155875.1). Taxonomy (NCBI): domain Eukaryota; kingdom Metazoa; phylum Mollusca; class Gastropoda; order Stylommatophora; family Helicidae; genus Cepaea; species Cepaea nemoralis. Next base: position 126,844 of record JACEFZ010027844.1, on the reverse strand, counting down.
TTCATTGACTTCAGTTCTGTAAAAAATTTTCTGGATTCATTTTTCTGGTGATTAGTTTCTATATCTTTGATTATACTACTCATATATTCTCGCTTCTGCTGTCTGACTATTTTTGTAGCCTCTTTACATTCATTTCTATAATGCTCTTCCTTTTGGATGTTATTGATGTCATTTAACCATACATGTCTGGCATTCTTCTTCCTAGTGACTGCATCTTCACATTTTTGATTGAACCATCTGTTCTTTCTATGCGTGGTTAACACACCGAGACATTCTTCTGCGGTAGATTGAATTGTATTCTTGATGTTCAACCAAGTTTGGTCAACGCTTTCCTCCAAAGGGTTTTGCAAAGTTTCAAGTTTACATTTTATTTAATCTGTAAATTTCTCTTTGACTGTAATGTCTTGTAGTTTTTCTCTGTTATATGTTGGGTGTAATCTTTGTAATTTAGTGTAGAAAGCTCTCTTAAGTTTTATTTTAAATTTTGCTCCAACGAGGAAGTGGTCACTGTGGCACTCAGCTCCTCTATAACTTCTGACTTGCTGTATGTTTGATGCATTTCTGTTGTTAATTAAAATGTGATCTATTTGATTATAGGTTCTCTTGCCACATGATTTCCAAGTTTGTTTGTGTATATCCTTTCTTTGTAGTCTGGTACTGCTAATCTGCAGTCCTTTGGCTTCTGCCAGGTTGATGACTCTCCATCCATTATCATTTGAAGTTGTATGTAGGCTTTCCATACCGGCCACTTTTTTATTAGTTTGCTCTCTACCTATTTTATTTCGCAAACTAAAACCAACCAATCATAGTCAAACTTCATGGTTAGCCATTGCAAATGTCTGTCCCCTTAGGTTTGAATTGACTTTGTATGGTTTAATGCGAAAAAAAATCTTAAAATTCACAATGAAACAAGCGGCTGATGAACCAAGCGGCTGATGAACCTAGCACTTCAACAAGAAAGCAAAGTAGGTCTAGGCTTTTCACAATCTAACAGGTGATCGATACTTTGGTTTATTCAGACTGGATTGGCCCACAAAGGTGGGTTATTGGCGCTAGATGAAAGGTAGACTTATTTTCTACAATGTCTACAAGTTACATCTTATTCTAACCACTTGTTTGCATGCAACTAACATTTTTTTTATATCATGTTGGTTTTTTCTATTTAATGCTCAGGAGCCCAGGTATAGGGGACAGTTAGGTTCAGGGCCTCAGGTCTGGTAGGGTTAACATTTGTATATTGTCTAGTGTTCTCTTATCCTTGCTTCTCCCTCTTCACTTCTATGAGTGCTAATAAATACCATGAGGATTTATTTCTCATGCTTTGATAGTTTTCGTACACATCTGTGAAAAATGCAGCTAGTCATGTGCTGTTTGAGGTAGGGTTGAAGATATCACTTTGTTTTATTATTTTACAGTGAAAAACTGAGAAAACACTAATAAACTTATAATGGGTAATGTGGACTTAGAAATCAATTTATAATTGTTAATGTGGAAGTGATGGGAGCTGGAGTAGTATATTGGCTAGATGCTAACCTGTCAGGCCAGTGGTCATGGGTTTGAGTCCGCATCAAGTAGGATATTTAAAATTGATCTGAGCTTCCAGGTCGACCCAGTCTAAAACGGGCGCCAGAAAATGTCTTTGGGAGTAAAGGTGGCCAGCATAAACTGACCACATCAGCCATCCAGTGCGGGTTGGTCTATTAAATTATGGGTCTAGAACCTTATGTCCAATGTGCTTTATGGGTGTGAATGGGTCATTTACTGAATATAGAAGTGAACATGTAGGAGGCATCATGTGGGGAACGCATGGCCAGACTAATATATGTATGTCTTGATTAGAGAAATTAAGTGGCAGATTGCCTATGGACAAGGGAGAGGTGGTCCAGCGCCTATGGAACTAGGTAGAGAAGGTGGGGGAACAGATTGAGAACCCTATGTGGAAAGAGTGAGATTGCGAGAGGTCGGCAGGGGTTCTGGAAGAATCCCAATACTGCGAGGGAAGACCAGGAGAACGTTTAATCAGATATCGGTGAGAGTGATTAGTAGTATGACTCTTTGCTGGCTGTTGAATGAGGGGACGGAACGCGTATGGGAATATCTTGCATGCAGTGATGTCGGTTCTTAGTTCAACTCAACTCATTTGTAGACAAAATGTTGTAGGCATGTTAAGAGGGGTCATGGAGTTTGCAAACTTTCACACAGCACACTTGATAGGAAAATGGCGAACGGAAGACAAAAGAGATAAAGCTTAATCACAGATGTCATGCTCTAATACTAGTCATGTCACACTATGCTGGTTTCTGATTTTAGAGAGGGGTAGAAGACCTCTGCAACACTGGGTTGAGTTGAGTCAAGAACTGACATCATTGCACTCGGGGATTCCCATAAGTGCTCAGTCCTCATCTTCAACAGCCAGCAAAGAGTTCCAATACTAATGGTACCCGTTGCAATCTGACAATATGTCCATCTTGCTTTACATCTGAGTGACCAGATCCCCTGACCAACCCTTGCTGCTGCATTCTCTCTAGACCATGATAGTCTATCTGCATTTTCCACATGCTTCCAGAGGACCTTCGCCACATCTGCCGTATCATGCATCAAATCACCCCTTAAAGATGTGGCACCAGCCAGTCAGTCAGCCTGTTCATTTCCAACCACACCAGTATGTCCTGGAGAACACATTAAGCGAATACTAACCCATGACCTTTGAATCAGTGCATGTCATTCTGCACGAAGCATGCCAGTCTTTACCTTTGACAGTGTGCTTTGTGAATCAGTTAAATCAGAGCATGTGTATACAGTTTGTTATCGAACCAGCGGAAAGATGCAGTATCCGCCTCCACCTCCATTCTCAGGCTTGAGGTTGTGGTATCATATGCCAAGGTCTCCTTCACTAAACATTGCCCATTTGCTATGAAACCCTTGTCTCCATGGAGATGGTACTTTGGTACTCGTCGGGAGATAAGTCTCTACACCAATGCCAGATGCAAGCTCATTTCAGAGCTCAGATGACCTGAATAGCAATGTGTTAAACTCAGGAGTTAAAACTCAGTGTTCCTGGGGATTCACAACCAGCCCTGTCTTGCCTGCTTCTCTCTTGATTGTAGTAGGAGAGCTTGTGTCCCCCCAGTGCCTCATTGCCTATGCCAGTAATAGTTACAGCTCCTGACAGGTTGCCCTGATGGGGCTCTTGGTGACAAAATTCCTGAGCTACCTCCCTCTCGCTCTGAAGATTTGAGTTCGATTGCGGACTGCCATCCAGATCATGAGTGCAATTTTCTCGGAGACTTGGGAGTCATTGCTGGAGCTACGGTTAGTGGTTTTTGGCAGGCTGCCCTGTGGAAAAAGACCAAGCCATATTGTATAAAATTCTATGCCATGAGGTCTATCTTCTTACCTTTAGACAGGGTGCCCGACTCCGGCATATTAAAATATGAGGTCTTTGCAGGTAGCTTGGTGACAATCTAAGACTTAGAAAGTGAGACCTGACCAAAGCTTCTGTCAAAGTTAGATTCAGTGGACCTCTGGTCTGACTGAGCAGCACTATGTAATTAGGGTATGTTGATTGTATGATAATGTATAATAACCTGCTTTCTGTCTTTCCCACAGAGCCTGCTGGTCACTCAGTGCCCACCCACATCCCATCCACATTCAAACTGGACATGAGCAAACTCTACAGTGTGCTGTGTCTAACTCTCCATGATGACCAGACCACGTTGCTTCTCTACCTGCTCATTCACCAGAACCCAAACGTCAAGGCATTTATTCTCTCCAGGACCAATATAGATCACTTGGTAAATTTTGCTTTTGTTTTTGTTTGGTGCTCACTCGCTTTGAACTCAAGCGTAGTCCATACACTCTACTTCTAGTAGCGCTGGACTGAATTTTGTGTGTGCATTAGCTTTGCCTATTAACAGTGTCCCTCGCCATCAGGCAAACCAACTCTGACTTCAGAGGTACTTGTAATTAATGTCCCCAAGTCAAGGACGATAGATTAACATTTTAGTTATGTCTGGTGTAGGGGTTGAACCCCTTACCTCAGCATCAGTGCACAGGATGTTTAAGAACACACATTCTTATCCATTCAGCCATGCTGACCTACACTTAATAGTATGGTAGAGAAAATCATCATCATGGTTGTATGTTCCTTCAACAGTTTTATGTTCCTTCCAAGAGTCCATGTCTGCTACCTTTTACCCCCTATGGGGCCTTTTAGACCAGTGGTTCTCAAACCTTTTTTGGCATATGCACCCCTTTACCATATGTTCAGAACGTCATTCCCCCTTTCGTATTTCCTCCCTATAAATATCCCCCGCCCACCCCCACCCCTACACAGTATACATAAAAATGGAAGCTGCATTTAATAACACATACTAGAATAAGTCTAGAAGTCTACATAATAAAACGTGATTTGCGGGTCTACTTACGTTATAAAACAAATTTCAGAAGGGTGAGAAGTACAGAACTGTAAAGAATGGAGGGAAAAACAATATCAAGTAATCGGTTCTTGTATTAGCGCGATCTTGAAATAATTTTAACTTCCCCCTGGAAACCCTAAAATTCCCCCCCTGGAGTGGAATTCCCCACCGGTTGAGAACCACTGACCTAGGATATCTAAAGTCCAAACACTTCACACCCCAGCAGCAGTATGTGCTGTAGGACTAATCAATTTACTCTAATGTAGAGTAAATGTAACACTTAATGAAAATCGTATACTAATTAGAGAAATTAGACGTAGACAGTCAAAATAACATATGAGAAGAAATAAATTGGAGAACTTGGGGACAACTGGCAAGATTGAGGGGAAGAGACCAAGGGGAAGGCAGAGAAGTAAATACCTAGATGGCTTGGTCACGTGGCATGGTCGGGACAAGAACACAGAGCTGATCCACAACTATGGTGATTGTGTGAGATGGCGAAACATGACCGCCCACGCTTACCGGCATGCCACTTGATGGATGGATGGAAACACATCACTGTCGTCGCGCCCCCCCCCCAATTTTTTTTTTAAAAAAAAATTTGCCATCTACTGCCAATAGTACTTTGCGGGGTAGGACAGGGCGGTATTTAGCTGTTTAGCATTGATAAACTAGATATTACATTGAAAGTGAGAAATAGAATTGGTAATCCTTAACAGAAAACAATTTTCAGTGATAATTGGGACATTGCAGCTAGAGCCATTGTCAGCACACAAAAAGTAAACATACACTGATACAGTTACATAAAATATATTCAAAAGTGACCCAGCTGATGTGAATCCTGTCCGACTGTCATCTGTGTAGTTGTGCACCATAAGAAATATTAGTCCATGAAATGATTGTACAAGCCCTGTTTCATTATTAATAAATGATGTTGAAACTGCAGAAGGTATCAGACCATGAAATGATTGTACAAGCCCTGTTTCATTATTAACAAATGATATTGAAACTGCATAAGGTATCAGACCATGAAACGATTGTACAAGCTCTGTTTCATTATTAACAAATGATGTTGAAACTGCAGAAGATATCAGACCATGAAATGGTTATACAAATTAACAGTGTACAATTAACATAATTAATTATTATCATTATCAGCAAATGATATTGACACTGCAGGTGATGCCACTACTACAGATACTGTACCACACACACGAGAGAAGCTCTCATCACATTTATATGGGCCTTATCGTCCTGTTGGTGCTGAGTGAGGATGAGGTCTTCAATAAATCGGTCCATGAAATTGTAAGTCGTTATTCTGTTAGCTTCCGTGTTGTGATGCATGAAATTGTAAGTTGTTATTCTGTTAGCTTCCGTGTTGTGATGCATGAAATTGTAAGTTGTTATTCTGTTAGCTTCCGTGTTGTGATGCATGAAATTGTAAGTCGTTATTCTGTTAGCTTCCGTGTTGTGATGCATGAAATTGTAAGTCGTTATTCTGTTAGCTTCCGTGTTGTGATGCATGAAATTGTAAGTCGTTATTCTGTTAGCTTCCGTGTTGTGATGCATGAAATTGTAAGTCGTTATTCTGTTAGCTTCCGTGTTGTGATGCATGAAATTGTAAGTCGTTATTCTGTTAGCTTCTGTGTTGGGATGAAAGTGAGCCATGGTATGCATGCTTACATGCTGGAATGAATGTGAGCCATGGTATGCATGCTTACATGTTGGAATGAATGGGAGCTATGGTATGCATGCTTACATGTTGGAATGAATGGGAGCCATGGTATGCATGCTTACATGTTGGAATGAATGTGAGCCATGGTATGCATGCTTACATGTTGGAATGAATGGGAGCTATGGTATGCATGCTTACATGTTGGAATGAATGTGAGCCATGGTATGCATGCTTACATGTTGGGATGAATGTGAGCCATGGTATGCATGCTTACATGTTGGGATGAATGTGAGCCATGGTATACATGCTTACATGTTGGAATGAATGTGAGCCATGGTATGCATGCTTACATGTTGGGATGAATGTGAGCCATGGTATGCATGCTTACATGTTGGAATGAATGGGAGCTATGGTATGCATGCTTACATGTTGGAATGAATGTGAGCCATGGTATGCATGCTTACATGTTGGAATGAATGGGAGCCATGGTATGCATGCTTACATGTTGTAATGAATGGGAGCCATGGTATGCATGCTTACATACCTACATAATAATCATGGGTTCAAATGCATGTTGTGGCTAATTTTGTTAATTGAGCTGAACTCAGATTGATCATGATTAAAATGGGTACAGTGAAATGTCTTGGGAAGTAAAAGTGACCAACATAATACTGAGCACATCACTCCTCAAGTGTTGATTCATTTATAACAACATGAGGACAGCATAATATGCCTCAAGACATAAATAAAGAGGTCTATTGGTTGGGATGAAGTGGTGGTTGCATTGTACTTAGGACTTCAAGCAGTTGGAAAACTTTATGGGAAAATAGCAAAAGGAAGACAAACACAATTTGGTTTTAATGTATAGTACATGAAATATGGTTTCATCAAAGGTAAATAACCGGAAACAATGCTGAAGCAACGGGCAGATGTGTTATCAGAAGAATACAGAGGTCAAGAAAGGGTGTTTTCATACTGGGACATTTATGGTGATAAGTCCTGAACGTTGTGAAGTCTCTATAGCAGTACCTAATGTTTGAATATTCTGATGACTAAAATGTGAATATTCTGATGACAGTACCTAATATGTGAATATTCTGATGACAGTACCTAATATGTGAATATTCTTATTACAGTACTTAATGTGTGAATATTCTGATGACAGTACCTAATCTGTTAATATTCTGATGACAGTACCTGTGTGTGAATATTCAGATGACGGTAACTAATATGTGAATATTCTGAAGACAGTACCTATAATGTGAATATTCTTATTACAATACTTAATGTGTAAATATTCTGATGACAGTACCTAATGTTTTAATATTCTGATGACAGTACCTGTGTGTGAATATTCAAATGACAGTACCTAATGTGTGAATATTCTGATGACAGTATGTCGTGAAATACTGAAGAGTTAACGATTCCCAGATGGACGACTGTATACACCGACTAACCAGGTAGGAGAAGGGTTAACCAACAAAGGAGTGACCAGGCGCATGTGTTTCTAGGTCAAGACCCAGAAGGAGGCTAACTGCACAGGTAAACGGTCGAATGGAAAAATTGGTTTGCGACTAAAGCAGAGAGATTATTGGACAGCATATTGCAGTATGGATGTGAAACGGTTCAGAACTGGAATTTTCCACTAACAATGATAATGCAGTCTGGATGTGAGGTGTCCAGCAATGTCAAGGACTATGCGACAAAAATGACCGATATAAAGAGGGTCGATTCTTTGTGTAAGTTTAGTGTGTGTTCCAAACTGACCTGAAGGAGATATGTTCTTGAGTGGGAATAGAAATACACGTCCCTAATGATGGAAAGAGGGGATAATAGTGTGTTATTCGCTAAGTGTTATTTCGATTCCAGGAACATAGATGCCTAAATAAGGTATAAAGATATTAGATATAGTTTAGCATAGGAATATAGATGTGAATGAATAGCCTTTACCATTGCTTTCTATTAGTAGATAGTTTAGACTTTGGTGAATTCATATGTCTTATGCGGGTGTTCACTTCGGAAGCCTTGTCATTATGGCTGGAGAAGGACACTTGCATAAGTAGTAGTAAGGGGCGGACGCTTATCACTGGATTTGTTATACTTTTCCAGGTTCCACTCTCCTAGTGAAAGCAGAGAAGAGATGAAGAGGAATACCCTTGAACAAATAAAGTACTTACATGGAACCAAACAGAATATGAACATGTTTTAAGATGAAGAAAGAAATAAGTTAAATCAAATACAGAACACTGTATGCTCAAACGAATATACCACTAAATCCTTAAAAGGAAAGGATGTTAAACTGTGGCAAGCAGGGATACTTACAACTACAAACGTATGGTAGGCATAAGGAAGAAAGAATAGACAAGTAAAACAGTATTAGTAATAACAGACTATAAGAAGAACGGTGACGATGTGGTGGTTTTTCGTTGGTGGATACGTACCGTCATGAAACAGATTCAGGAGCATTCATAAACTTACGGGATTTTTATTACGGTACCTTGACTCTGTGGTGAACAGTTTTTTGGTTCATTCTATAACGGATTTACCATTAGATGCAAGCATACGGATCATCCGGGTGAACTCTGTCCTGTTTGATGTGCTGTCCTGTGATCTTGAAGAATGAAAGGCTGAGAAGCAACAACGCTGATAGACATTCAGAGTTCATATCTGGCAACCACACTAGAAGAACATACCAACTACATAGACAATATCCATACATACACCAGACATAGTTTTTATTAATAAATCTTTTATCTTATCGTTGAAAGGAACTGTCGTCGGAGTATGTGTTGAGGGAATAATAGAGAGAGAGAAAGAAATAGATATATGGAATGGAAGACAGAAGAGAGGAGTGTAGACCAAAGTCAGTCAATAATCCCAACAGATAATAAGTTTAAAGATGTGCTTGTTGATTCCAGTCTTCTCTCGGGAAATTAACAGGACACAGTACCTTATGTGTAAACATTCTGATGACAGTACCTATGGTGTGAACATTCAATGACAGAACCTAATCTGTAAACATTTTGATGACAGTACCAACTTTGTGAATTTGCTAATGACAGTACCAAAAGTATGATTTCTCCCTTAACAATATCTACTGCATGAAGTCTCCCATGGTAACACATACTGTAGGTATTCTTCCCTGATAACACCTACTACTGACTTTTTCAATTGCACTACCTGCTGTATTAGTTCTCCCCTGACAGTTAAAAGTTAGTTGCATATCCTTTATGGACGTAGCAGTTAACCCCAGTAGTATTTGGCTGTTTGTGCTTCCTGGGCAAGTTTACGTTCAGTAGTTTGCCATTGCTTTCTGAATGGCCGGCGCCCATACCATTTTGTAAAATAACTAACTCAGCTGTGTTTCGAATGCGGTATGCGGGATTACAAACTGTCTGTGGCTCCTTTGCCACGGAGCCAGCCCCCTTACAGTATCTGCTGTTTGAATTCTCCCCTGACACTACCTGCTGTTTGAATTCTCCCTTGACAGTACCTGCTGTATCAGTTCTCTCCTGACAATACCTGATGTATCAATTCTCCCCTGACAGTACCTGCTGTATCAATTCAACTTTTGAAAGTAGCTGCTGCATCAATTCTCCCCTGACAGTACCTGCTGTATCAATATCTCCCTATGACAGTACCTGTTGTATCAGTTCTTCCCTGACAGTACCTGCTGTATCAGTTCTCCCCTGACAATCTGCTGTATCATTTCTCCACTGGCAATACCAACTGTATTCTTATCCCCCATTTCAGTACCCACTGTATCATCCCCTTTGCTATATCTGTTTCAGACTGTGAAGAACATTCAGTGGTACAAGGAGAAACCACTCTCAGAAATCTCCCTAGGGGGCTTACTGATCTTGGTGGTTATACGGACGATACAGTATAACATGACTAGGATGAGGGTAAGTCGTAGTGTCATCTCTGTGGCCCATGTGATACATTTTATCATGTCTAGGATGAGAGTAAGTTGTAATGTCATCTCTTTGGTTCAGTATAACATGACTAGGATGAGAGTAAGTCATAGTGTTATATCTATGGTTCAGTATAACATGACTGGGATGAGGGTAAGTCATAGTGTTATCTCTATGGTTCAGTATAACATGACTAGGATGAGAGTAAGTCATAGTGTTATATCTATGGTTCAGTATAACATGACTGGGATGAGGGTAAGTCATAGTGTTATCTCTATGGTTCAGTATAACATGACTTGGATGAGGGTAAGTCCATAGTGTCATCTCTGTGGTTCAGTATAACATGACTTGGATGAGGGTAAGTCCGCAGTGTCATCTCTGTAGTTCAGTATAACATGACTTGGATGAGGGTAAGTCCGTAGTGTCATCTCTGTGGTTCAGTATAACATGGATGAGGGTAAGTCATAGTGTCATCTCTGTGGTTCAGTATAACATGGATGAGGGTAAGTCGTAGTTTCATCTCTGTGGCTCATGTGATGCCAATAATGTTAATTAGTTGCTCGGTATACTTTGCAATATTGATATGTTCCCAATAGTGTTAATTAGTTGCTTATTATACTTTGCAATATTGATATGTTCTCAGTAGTGTTAGTTGCTAAGTATATTTTGCAATATTGATATGCTCCAATAAGCGTAGCTAGTTGATTCAGTACAGTGGATTTTATACATGTTATTTTCAGTGTTTAATTTATGTTTGCTCAATGGCAAAGGGGTTACAGACGCAATTCGTAATCCTGCATACTGAGTTCGAAACACAGCTGCGGGCGATTTAGACGCAGATCGCCCTACATTGGATTTCACACAATGGTATGACTGCCGGTCGTTAAGAAAGCAGTGACAAACTACTGGATGTTAACTTGCCAAGAAATCACAAGCTGTAAAATATGCTGTTGTTAATTGTGATGTCCTGTAAAGGATACACAACTTACTAACTAATTTTATGTTTCTGATTTTATATAGTCTTTGGGTTAATAAATGTTGGTGAGTCAAGATAACTGTAACAATATTTGTAACATTTTTGTAACAAATGTGTAAACTGTAACATTATTTTGCTATTTCAGGACAAGTATCTACACACCAACTGTCTGGCTGCGCTGGCAAACATGTCCTCACAGTTCACAAATCTCAGCTCCTTCGTGGCACAAAAGATCATCAAGTGAGCATCTTACCATGTGATTTCATGCTGCATTTTCTGACATGAATGCTTCTTTTTCTCATGTATATGTTTCGTTCTGCGTATGCCCACCCTGGGAGCTGCACAGGACAGACAGATAACTCTTAAATTGTTAAAATCATTACAAACATTAAGTCCCCTGATAGACACTTTAAGGTACTTTGGACATATGGTGCAAGTCCCATTTTTGTATAGACCAACTGGCACTGGATGGGAGATGTGGTCAGTATTATGCCAGCCGCCTTTACTTTCCAAGACATTCCCTGGTACTAATTGTATGATGGGTTGACCTGCAGCCCAGGTGTGTTTAGCTTAGTCGATGGATCAACATCACGGCACACGAGTGTAACCCATAAGTGCTTTGTTCTACTCCTAACTCAAGCCTGAGTCTGGAGAATCTCAGCTCAGTGCACGAACTCCGTAGCACTGGCGAGGATCCCGAAATACTTTGGGTAGATGTTTAACACAAAATTTTGCCCGGGCAGCGCTGTTAGGCTACTCTTTTTATTTCCAACTGCCAAGGGATTTTTTATGTGCGCAATAATACGCACGGGATATCGATCTCACTACCCAGAGACCAGGAGAAATTTTGTTACTAGAAGCCCATGTGAAAAAATCCTGGTCCTGACCGAGGCTTGAACCCGGAACCTTCAGCACTTGAGGCGGACGCCATACCTCGAGACCACTCAGGTCTGTTTAAAATAATCCTCTTTGATGAGGATTCAAACCCAAGACCACCAGGTAAGCAGTCTATCCACTATGCTACCATAGCTGTCTCTAAAATTATTATGTAACATCTCTGAAATTGACATATTGATTTAACATCTCTGAAATTGACATATTGAATTGAAGATGCAACTTTTCCTCTGCCAGCCTATTCTCACAGCTGTGCAAGCGACACTCTAAACTGGTGGATCAGATCCGTCACTCGGCGATGAACAGTCAGGCCAGCGATCTAGCGGATGAACAGACCGACACTGAACAACAGGACTATGTAAGATTGATACAATCTGTCTCTGCCACTGGTCTCTTTTTTCCCCCTTTCTGCCTATCTATATTGAGTGGTTTAACTTTCTTTTTATCCCTTTCTAAATATATGTAGTAATTGATTTAACTTTTTTTTCCCTTTCTTACTATCTGTATTGATTAGTTTAACTTCCTCCTCCTCCTCCTCCTCCTCCTCCTCCTCCTCCTCCTCCTCCTCCTCCTCCTCCTCCTCTTCCCCCCCCCCCCCCCTCCCCCTTACTAACTTGTATTGATTGATTTAACTTTCATTGTTTTTCTCCCTTTCTTCCAATCTCTATTGATTGGTTTAACTTTTTTTCCCCTTTCTTCCTATCTGTATTTATTGGTTTAACTTTCTTTCTCCCCCTTTCCCCTTCTTTCTATCTGTATTGATTGGTTTAACTTTCTTTCTCCCCCTTTCCCCTTCTTTCTATCTGTATTGATTGGTTTAACTTTCTTTCTCCCCCTTTCCCCTTCTTTCTATCTGTATTGATTGGTTTAACTTTCTTTCTCCCCCTTTCCCCTTCTTTCTATCTGTATTGATTGGTTTAACTTTCTTTCTCCCCCTTTCCCCTTCTTTCTATCTGTATTGATTGGTTTAACTTTCTTTTTCCCCCTTTCCCCTTCTTTCTATCTGTATTGATTGGTTTAACTTTCTTTCTCCCCCTTTCCCCTTCTTACTATCTCTATTGATTGGTTTAACTTTTTTTATTTTTCCCTTTCTTCCTATCTATGTTGGTTGATTTAACTTTTTTTCCCCTTTCTTCCTTTCTGTTTTGATCTATTTAACTTTTTTTTTCCTCCCTTGCTTCCTATCTGTATTGATTGGTGTAACTCTCTCTCTCTCTCTCTCTCTCTCTCTCTCTCTCTCTCTCTCTCTCTCTCTCTCTCTCTCTCTCTCTCTCTCTCTCTCTCTCTCTTTCTCCCCTTCTCCCCCTTATTACTATCTGTATTGATTGGTTTAACTTTAGTCGTAAGAGGCAACTAAGGAGGCTATGGTTCCGTCGCCCTGCTACTGAGTGAGTGCGTGGTGCGAAACTGTGAGCTGTGAGTTTCGTGTGAAATGCTTTTGAATCTGCCCGAGGTTTTTTGGAACGTGACTGCATGTTCGGAGTGATGGCAGCTGGCTATGTCCCAGAGTTGACCGGTTTTTGCCTTATGCAGAAATGCGTGGCTGCTGGGCATCTGGTTGACTGTCACTGCCATCGACAATGAACTGTATTTTCGTGGACTGTGTGGGTGAACATCTAGGAAACATCCAGATGGGAAAATGACTGCCGATTCCATTAGAGATAAACTGGATGTTTCGTGTGGGACTATTGTGTTGACATTCTGGCGGCAGCATTATGCACAGTGTATCTGTGCGGGTTGTTGTTTGTCAAGACTCCTGTCTTTTCCACTTGTCACATTGGGCAGTGGGGAGCGTTTTATGTGATATTCACTGGCACAGGAACGGAGCATAATGGGGACGACCCGTTGCTGTGAAGTTGGAACCATGACTAACTAACTAACTAACTAACTAACTAACTAACTACTTAACTAACTAACTAACTACCTACCTACCTACCTACCTACCTAACTAACTAACTAACTAACTACCTACCTACTACCTACCTAACTACCCACCTACCTACCTACCTACCTAACTAACTAACTAAACTAAACTAAACTTTTTTTCCCTCTTTCTTCCTATCTGTGTTGATTGGTTTAACTTTCTTTTTTTTTCTCCCATGTTTCCTTTCTTTGTGAATTTCATTTTTGAATAATGAAGGTACAAACAACATATACACAATTTATTATCTGGCATATTTCGTTGCACCTGATACGTCGAAATACACCAGGCAATAAATTGAGCAATATATTATTTGTGTCTTCATTATTCAAATTCACAATGGGAAAGCATTGTTTTGAATTTCAATTTTGTTTACAACCTGTTGCTGCCGACCATCACAATTATCATGATCATTATTATCATTATCTTCTATTGCTGCTGTGATTGTATATTCTGTTTTGTTTCTTTCCGTAATACTTTCCAGCCTTTTATGATACCTCACTTGCTATTTCCTTTGTGTTTGTTCATGTGGACAACCAAAGGTGTATAGCAAAAATTGGGGTAGTGGTGTAGTAACAATTGGCGTAGTGATATAGTGACAGACAAAAAATTAATGAGTCATTAAGGAACAAATGAAAACCCTAAATTTATTACAAAAAATGAGATGAGACACAGTTGGAGTGGGTTCCCCTGATGGCAAGGGACACTGATAATGGGGAACAGCTAGCCCAGATGCAGACGCTTGAGTTCAAAGCAAGCAAACAAGAGAGAAAGAAGTCCAGATTTTTGGGAGAACTAAGCTTTAAAACTAATAACTGGCATACTTGATGGGGAAAGGAATAACGGAAGGCAAAGAGATTAATACTTGGATGACGTGGACATGCAGCATAATCGGCACAGAAAGCAGACCTGATCCAAGACGGTTGATCAAGTGAGCTGGCCAATCATGACTGCAGACAGTTTTATGTAATGTGGATGGGTGGGGGAATGTATGTGTGCCTGGGGTGTGGGGGTGAATGGGGGGATGTGTGGGTGGGTGGTGGATGTGTCTCATAACATGGTAATATGCATTGTTTATGTTTCACAAAATTCATTTGACAATGTTTTTCCTATGCACTATGGATGAATGAAAGATAAGTGATTGGAAGGGCCGATTGTAAGAAGGGCCTGCGTGCCCAATTTGTTACCCTTTGAAAATAAAGTCCGTTCGTTCATTCGTTCTTAAAGAAAAGTCTTACAAGTCGAGAGGATCAACTTCATTGCATCGGGTATTATCCCATATGGCTCGGTCTCTTTCTGCAGGATGGCCTGCCAAAAGCATTGCACACAGCACAAAACTCTGTAGCTCCAGCGACAACCCCCTGGGGTCTCTGAAAAAGAGCAGTGGTCTTTAATCACATAATAAGAAGAGAGATATTGTAGAACATCTGATCAGTAGAAGCAGAGGCAGACCAAGAGAAATGATGCTGGATGGACTGAGGCTGGGGCATGGAGAAGTATCTTCAAAAGTGTGGATCTGGAGAAACCAAGATCTGTGGAGAGACATGAATGCCTGTGCCAGTAAACAAAGCACATGATAAAAATTATTATTCTGCTTTTCATCTCTAAATAATCCAGACGTTCTCAATAAACTCACATCAAGCTCTTTGTAGACTTGTTCATGATTACTTGGATCTGATAGCTAAAGTTGTC
Source organism: Cepaea nemoralis (assembly GCA_014155875.1). Taxonomy (NCBI): domain Eukaryota; kingdom Metazoa; phylum Mollusca; class Gastropoda; order Stylommatophora; family Helicidae; genus Cepaea; species Cepaea nemoralis. The sequence goes on along the minus strand of JACEFZ010027844.1, from coordinate 111,354 downwards.
TATGGGATAATGTGGCCAGTCCCATGCCAATCCTCCATGGATGCCTTGTATGACATGCATGGCAGGTTACAGTGCTACTATTCTTTGCTTCCCTTAAGGACCCAGTAACATGGGTGGTGGTGGTGGTGGCACTGGTGGTGATGATGGTGGTGGTGGTGGTGATTATGGTGGTGGTGATGATGATGGTGGTGGTGATGATGATGGTGGTGGTGATAGTGGTGATGATGATGACGATTACTATATTTGAATAGTCAGCCAGTTAGTTATCAATATTTAAGAAGGCATGATGGCGTTTCTAAGACTAACATGTTTTTTATCTTGATATTGTTACCAACCATCTTTATCATTGTACTCAGCTGCAGGACCTGTCTGTGTTGGAGGAAGTGTTGAGGATGGTTCTGGAGATTATCAACTCCTGCCTGAGCTCCTGTTTACAGCACAACCCTCACCTCATCTATTCCCTCCTCTACCAGAAGAGCTTGTTTGCATCATTCCGGGGCCACCCTACTTTCCAAGATATTATTCAAAATATAGATACAGTAAGTACTTGTGTCTTCGTTTTCTTTCGTTTGCTTGAAATATGTCTATAACTGCAATGTTGTCTCTTGTATGAATTTCACTGTCTTTTTAGTTCACTCAGTGGTCCATATAGTTTATCTTCCACAGTTGTTTCTCTAGGGCAGAATGTTTGCCTAGTAAGAACATGCTTATATATACCAGTCCATTACATTTCACAGTAGTTAATTCATCATCATCCAGTGCTTGCCGGCTGGCATGGGTGACCATGCCTCTCCACAAATTGCGATCTCTAACGTCATGGATCAATTCGTGTGTCAAGACACAAGACTGTCAAGAATTTACTCATGTTGTCTTTCTCTCTCTTTCCACAAATCTTTTCAGTTGTCACAACATGTTCTAGGTTTTGTCTTCTCATAACGTGGCCACAAAATTATGACTGATGTTTGTGATAAGTTGTCTTTGTAGCTTGGCTTCCTTCAAAATGTCCAGATTACTAATTTTGGCTGTCAGTTAATTTTCAGCATTTTTTTATCAAACCACATCTCCAGGGCTTCCAGGGAATATTTTTGTCTGTTTACTAATTGTCCAGGAGTCGCAGCCCTATGTTATAACTGGTTCTATGTAACTTGTAAGAACAGCCCTATGTTATAACTGGTTCTATGTAATGTGTAAGAACAGCCCTATGTTATAATTGGTTCTATGTAACGTGTAAGAACAGCCCTATGTTATAACTGGTTCTATGTAACGTGTAAGAACAGCCCTATGTTATAACTGGTTATATGTAACGTGTAAGAACTCTTTTTCTAACTTCCAAAGACAAGGACTTATTGCATAAAATGTTATTCATGTGATAGCTTGTGGTTATTGCTTGTCTAATTCTGTGGTTAGTCAAAATATTATTTATCCTCAGTACACATCGAACCATTCAGTCCAGAATTGCTCAGAATACCCTGCACATTATCTCATTCAGTGTGTAGCTGCTGACAGCACAATTCTGTGTTGTTGACTATTCTTCTTTGGTCCCCTACATAGCACTCTTGTCTAGCTTCACCCCTTTTGGCTTGATGTTCTTGCAGTCTGGTAGAGATGGCAGAGTCACAGTTGTCACTGAGTTCATTTAATCACTCAGCCTCTCTGAGAATTCAGTACATCAGTCCAGTCCTGTGCTTGTCTGCCTTCCACAATCACCCAGCCTGGAGGCCTATCAGCTTGTTCACGTCTTATTACACCTACATGGCCTGGCACAAATATGAAGTTGAATTTTGTCAGCCTTGACTTCCTCGCTGGCACTGTGGCAAAGGGCTTGTGGACATAATTTGCAGTCCTGCATGCCATGATCGAAACATAGCTGCGGGTAATTTGGGAGCAGACTGCCTGGTGCTGGTTTCATAGAGGTATGAGTGCCGGTCATTCATAAAACAATGGAAACTACTAATCATAAAACTTGCCATGGAAACACAAACAGCCCAAAAATGCTGGGGTTGACAGCAACGTCCAGACCTCGGAGACTCCAGCTACTGTCTTCAAGATTGAGCATAACTCATTGAGTCTCCCAGATCATGCCCATTGAGTCTCTGAGAAAGCCTGCCTGGAAGAGAAGGGATATCATGTCTGCCTCTAACTCTGAGAGTCATCATCATTTAGCAGACCGTATGTCAGCAAGGCCGAATGGATAAGAATGAGTGTTCTTAAACATCTGGTGTCTTGATGCCGAGTAAGGGGTTCAACCCCTACACAGGACAATTGGACTAAAATGTTGACCTATCGTACTTGACGTGGGGACGTAAATTACAAGTACCTCTGAAGTCAAAGTGGGTTTGCCTGATAGTGAAGGACACTGTTAATATGGAAAACTAATCCACACGCAAAATTCAGTTCAGAACTACTAGAAGTAGTATGTATGGACTATGCTTAAGTTCAAAAAGCGAGCGAGCACCCACAAAAACTAATTTAGCAGACCCTTTGCAAAACATAGCTCTTATCACGGCCCACAGAAAAGTGTCTTGATCCCTGGCCAGTTCTCTTGCCTCATGTTCAAATTGTCTACTCGTACAACGCCTGTAGTCCATCTTCATGCTGGTCAGCCCCTGTCTCTCTTTCAGGAACTATGCCTTGGAGTCATGTGGTTGAAAGACTATGCCTCTATAGGGGATGTTCAGTGAAAGAAGAGTTATCAGTAGCATACTGATATCCTGTTTGCTTTCCTCATGATGTTTGCTTTCCTCGTGTTGTTTGCTGTCCTGATGACGTTTGTTTTCCTCATGATGTTTGCTTTCCTCATGATGTTGATTTTCCTGGTGATGTTTGCTTTCCTCATGATGTTGGTTTTCCTCATGTTTGTTTTCCTTGTGATGTTTGCTTTCCTCGTGTTGTTTGCTGTCCTGATGACGTTTGTTTTCCTCATGATGTTTGCTTTCCTCATGATGTTGATTTTCCTGGTGATGTTTGCTTTCCTCATGATGTTGGTTTTCCTCATGCTTGTTTTTCTTGTGATGTTTGCTTTCCTCGTGTTGTTTGCTGTCCTGATGACGTTTGTTTTCCTCATGATGTTTGCTTTCCTCATGATGTTGATTTTCCTGGTGATGTTTGTTTTCCTCATGATGTTGGTTTTCCTCATATTTGTTTTCCTCGTGATGTTTGCTTTCCTCATGATGTTGATTTTCCTGGTGGTGTTTGCTTTCCTCATGATGTTGGTTTTCCTCATGTTTGTATTCCTCGTGATGTTTGCTTTCCTCATGATGTTGATTTTCCTGGTGATGTTTGCTTTCCTCATGATGTTGGTTTTCCTCATGTTTGTTTTCCTCATGATGTTTGCTTTCCTCATGATGTTTGTCTTCCTGATGATGTTTGCTTTCCTCATGATGTTTGCTCTATTCCTATGCTCAGTTGGGACTTGTTATTTTAAACATTGTTGTGCTTATTTATTGTAAATTTACTTGTTTTAGTTTTGTTCTATACTGACAGGTTTTATTTATTTGTTGTACATTTACAAATTTTGGTTATGTCTTCTACATTTGCAGGTTTTAGCCTTCTTCTCAGCCCGACTAGAAGCACTGGGTTCAAATCCTTCCCCTAGTGATGTTCTAGCTACAATCAAAGAAGGAAGTATGGCTTTTAAGAAAGACAAACTTAAGGTAAACTTATGTTCTGAACTATTGCTTTCTATCATCTTTTAATCTTTCTTTTATAGGTAAACTACTGAACTTGTTTTCTATCACCTTTTAATCTTTCTTTTATAGGTAGACTATTGAAACTACTGAACTATTGCTCTCTATCATCTTTTAAACTTTCTTTTATAGGTAAACTACTGAACTATCACTTTCTGTCATCTTTTATAGGTAAACTACTGAACTATAGCTGTCTAGCATCTTTTAATCTTTCTTCTATAGGTAAACTACTGAACTATTGCTTTCTATCATCTTTTATAGGTAAACTACTGAACTATTGCTTTCTATCATCTTTTATAGGTAAACTACTGAACTATTGCTTTCTATCATCTTTTAATCTTTCTTTTAAAGGTAAACTACTGAACTATTGCTTTCTATCATCTTTTAATCTTTCTTTTAAGGGTAAACTACTGAACTATTGCTTTCTATCATCTTTTATAGGGAAACTACTGAACTATTGCTTTCTATCATCTTTTAATCTTTCTTTTAAAGGTAAACTACTGAACTATTGCTTTCTATCATCTTTTAATCTTTCTTTTAAAGGTAAACTACTGAACTATTGCTTTCTATTATCTTTTATAGGAAAACTACTGAACTATTGCTTTCTATCATCTTTTATAGGTAAACTACTGAACTATTGCTTTCTATCATCTTTTAATCTTTCTTTTAAAGCTGAACTATTGCTTTCTACTATCTTTTATAGGAAAACTACTGAACTATTGCTTTCTATCATCTTTTAATCTTTCTTTTAAAGGAAAACTACTGAACTATTGCTATCTATCATCTTTTAATCTTTCTTTTAAAGCTAAACTACTGAACTATTGCTTTCTATCATCTTTTAATCTTTCTTTTAAAGGTAAACTACTGAACTATTGCTTTCTATCATCTTTTAATCTTTCTTTTAAAGCTGAACTATTGCTTTCTACTATCTTTTATAGGAAAACTACTGAACTATTGCTTTCTATCATCTTTTAATCCTTCTTTTAAAGGAAAACTACTGAACTATTGCTTTCTATCATTTTTTAATCTTTCTTTTAAAGCTAAACTACTGAACTATTGCTTTCTATCATCTGTTAATCTTTCTTTTAAAGGTAAACTACTGAACTATTGCTTTCTATCATCTGTTAATCTTTCTTTTAAAGGTAAACTACTGAACTATTGCTTTCTATCATCTTTTAATCTTTCTTTTAAAGGTAAACTACTGAACTATTGCTTTCTACTATCTTTTATAGGAAAACTACTGAACTATTGCTTTCTATCATCTTTTATAGGGAAACTACTGAACTGTTGCTTTTTATCACCTTTTAATTGTTCTTTATAGGTAAACTACTGAACTATTGCTTTCTATCATCTTTTTTTTCTTTCTTTTATTAGTAAACTAGTGAACTTTATGGGAGTCTCCGTGGCAAAGTGGTCAAGTCGTTTGACTCGGGCTCCGAAGGTTGTAGGTTCGATTCCGGGCCGTGTCCTTCGGTTCATGAGTGAAATTTTTCGGAGACATGTGGGTCGTCGCTAGAGCTACGGAGTTCGTGCTTTATGCGACGCTTTCCGTGCTGCGGAAAGAGACTGAGCCATATGGGATAAAACCCGGTGCAATGAAGTCAACCCTGTCGACTTTTAAGCAACTCAACTTCTGCTTTCTATTATCTTTTAATCTGTCTTTCAAAAATACTCATAGTTTCCCTCCACATGTTCATAACTGGAAAAAATTTGGTGCTTGTTTAAGCAATGAATGCCAGCTGCAGTTGCACAGTGGCCAGTGCACGTGATCATCTGTTCATATCCCTACTGAGGCTGATTTTCTTTTAATTCACCTAGGCTCCAGGTCGAACTAGACTAAATTAGGTACCCGGGAATGTCCTGGGAAGTAGAGGCAGCCAGCACATCACCCGTTGAGTGCTGATTGGGTCAAAATATGGGGCTAGTATACCTCAAGGTCTTTGAGTTGAGTCAAAATATGGGGCTGGCACTAGGCCCAGTATATCTCAAGGTCTTTGAGTTGAGTCAAAATATGGGGCTGGCACTAGGCCCAGTATATCTCAAGGTCTTTGAGTTGAGTCAAAATATGGGGCTGGCACTAGGCCCAGTATACCTTAAGGTCTTTGAGTTGAGTCAAAATATGGGGCTGGCACTAGGCCCAGTATATCTCAAGGTCTTTGAGTTGAGTCAAAATATGGGGCTGGCACTAGGCCCAGTATATCTCAAGGTCTTTGAGTTGAGTCAAAATATGGGGCTGGCACTGTAGGCCCAATATACCTCAAGGTCTTTGAGTTGAGTCAAAATATGGGGCTGGCACTAGGCCCAGTATATCTCAAGGTCTTTGAGTTGAGTCAAAATATGGGGCTGGCACTAGGCCCAGTATATCTCAAGGTCTTTGAGTTGAGTCAAAATATGGGGCTGGCACTGTAGGCCCAATATACCTCAAGGTCTTTGAGTTGAGTCAAAATATGGGGCTGGCACTAGGCCCAGTATATCTCAAGGTCTTTGAGTTGAGTCAAAATATGGGGCTGGCACTGTAGGTCCAATATACCTCAAGGTCTTTGAGTTGAGTCAAAATATGGGGCTGGCACTAGGCCCAGTATATCTCAAGGTCTTTGAGTTGAGTCAAAATATGGGGCTGGCACTGTAGGTCCAATATACCTCAAGGTCTTTGAGTTGAGTCAAAATATGGGGCTAGTATACCTCAGTATACCACAAGGTCTTTGAGTTGAGCCAAGAACCTACATCATTGCACACTGGCCATTCCCACACATGCTCTGTCCTCATCTTCAACAGCCAGTGAGGAGTTGCAATACTAATGGCACCTGTAGCAGTCTGATTATGTGACCACTTCACCACAGTACAAGGTGTCTGACTTGACCACTTCACCATACCCCTGCAGTCAATTAATTCCACATTGTGGTTTTCAACCATGCTGATGGGGTTACATAGCCACAAAACATTCCCTTTCTCACGTGGTGTGCTAACTGGAATGATATTTAATTGTATCTGCATATTGTATTTATTTTTTTATGTGACAGAGATATTCTACAGACACTTTCTTTGTCTTCCTCAGAAATTCCCAGAGTTGAAGTTCAAATATGTTGAAGAAGAAAGCCCTGAGGAATTTTTTGTTCCCTATGTGTGGTCACTTGTATATCATTCCTCCAATATGTACTTCAATGCCAGCCGGATACTACTGTTTTCTGTCAACACGAACAGTCTGGATGTTGCACATGTGTGATTGGTTGATGGTTCAGGATGGTCTTGTGTGATTGGTTGATGGTTCAGAGTGGTCTTGGGTGGTTGGTTGATGGTTCAGGATAGTATTGGCTGGTTGGTTGATAGTGCAGGATGATTGGTGATTGGTTAATGATCAGGCTGATCTTGACTGATTGGTTGATAGTCCAGGGTTGCTTTCTGTGATTGGTTGATGATCTAGAATGGTCTTAGGTGATTGGTTGATGGTCAAGGGTGATCTTGGGTGATAAGTTGATGTTCCAGATTGGTTTTGGGTAATTGATTGGATTGGGTTACTGGGTGGTCTTGAGTGATTGATTAGGAGTAAAGGGTCATCATAAAGCGAGTTACATTACACTGTTACGTCAAGTCTGTGGCTCAGAACATCCAATTTCGACATGCATTTTTTCGCATTTGCTTTTCCTAGCCTTTTGACCATCAAGACAGCAAGTTTGTGTCTCACTTCATTCTTAATGCGTGTGTCAAACACAGGGATATTTGTTTGTTTGGTTCCTGTCATTTGGTTCCTACCTCTTGACCTGTCTGACATGGGAACCCTACCAGTAGTACACAACCATTGGCATAGCTCTGGGGGTCACTGGAATACATACGCTACTATGTCACTTCAAGGTGGAGACACAGCAGAGGGGGAGTAGGTGGTGTAGTACAACGTGGTCTTTGGTGATTCTTCTTCTGCGTTCGTCTGAGATGTTGTTTTAGACGTAATTGTGTTGTGCCTGTTTACAGCAGAGCTGCGATATTTGCACCTTTCAGCCGACATATCCATCTTCTTCAGGCATTTGTTGGCTGGGTTACCTTCCCGGGGTCTTTGGTGATTGATTTGAGGTAGTTGGTTTGTGGCAATCTTAGATGATTCATCGATTGTAGTTTTGGATAATTGATTGAAAATGATTTTGGATAATTCATTTTTTTTTTTACACGCTCGGTGTAGAGGTTGAACCCGCTACCTCGACATCAGTACACCGGAAGTTTAAGGATGAGTTTTGTTATCCATTCGGCCATGGTGACCTCCAGATGGTTGATTGACATTGCAGAATAGTTTAGGGATTGATTGTCAATTGTCTTAAATATTCAGTTGTGAGTAATCTTGAATGATTGATAGTCTTTTGTCTTCAGTGGCTAATTTGTGGTGCAGGGTAGATTATGTGGTTAATTGAATTGTCAACAAATGTTTGTCTGTTGAATAGTCAACGAATGATTGAATGTTTGAGTAGTTAACAAATTAGCTTTTGATTGAGCAGTTAACACATGATTCAGTGTTTGATTGAGTAATCAACAAATGAATGTTTGAGTAATCAACACATGATTCAGTGTTTGATTGAGTAATCAACAAATGAATGTTTGAGTAATCAACACATGATTAAGTGTTTGATTGAGTAGTCAACAAATGGATGTTTCATTAAGTAGTCAACACATGATTCTGTTTGACTGAGTAGCCAACAAATGGTATGAATGGTTGAGTCACTAATACATGGTTGAATGTTTGAGTAGTCAGCACATGAATGAATGTTTGACTGAGTAGCCAACTAATGATTGAATGTTTGATTAAGCAGTTACCAAATGAAATTAATGGTTGATTTACTCGTCAACATATGATTGAATGTTTAATTATGGGGCAAGAAATTACATTTTATCAAGCAGACAGAGACTGTCATCTTGAAAAATATCCGGTAAACATTTATTTCCTCTAGTGCCAGGCCCATGAACATTGACTAAGAAAGAACATTTTCTGTTGGTTATTTTGTTATTTCATGTGTTAACATGTAGTCTTTGTTCCTTTGTTTGTACCACCACAAATGGTATTCTCATAATTATATTTTTTATACTTTAAAAGGAGTAATTTTCATTTAGCTTGGTAGAAAGTAAACTGCACAGCGTGAATAAGCTACATATATGTATATATATCATGTATAAAAATATTGTGTATGCAGAACAAGAATCCTGTGAAATCATTCAGGGTCTTAATTGGGATATATATAATTTCTGTAATCATTTCATACAATGGTTTTGTTGTGTGTTTGCTTTGTATGTGCTTTAGTTTCTCATTTTTCTACATGCAGATTTTTAGTTTTGTTAGACAGACTCTTGGTAGGCATGTTAGCAAGGTTGATAGGGTACTGTGTTGATATCACGAGCACAGCTGGTTGCTGTTTCAACATCTGGACTTGCCACCTGTGGAAGTGAGGGAAAGATCGGCCTCATGTTTCTCTGTGTATTCAGGCCTACAAAATTCAATGGTGCCATCTTATTACAGACCCGTAGTAGACTTCAGGTCAATTTATTTTTTTTTAAGTTTTACGTGGAGCTTCAAATGAAACCTTCAAAAGTGTGATAGAAATTACAATAACTGTGCCATTTTCTTGTAACCTGTCAATATTGTTGTTAAGGTGTTAAGCATGTAACATCACGGTGCCGACGAATACGGTGACGATATAGGACAGTTTAAACCTGGACTGTTGACATGCACCAAAGAGGAGCAGCGTTCTGTTATCCGTTTTTGTTTAATCAGTGAAGGGATGTAACCTATAGAAATTCACGGCCATGCATGCCAGTCAGTCCGCAAGTGTATGAGTGGAGTAGGAAGTTTCAAAACTGTTGGGTCGGATGAAGCAGGTGCTACATGAGTGATTACACGCGCGACTAAGAGAATTTTTGTCTACAGGAATTCAAGCTCCGTATCAGCGCTGGGACACTTGCATTGAACGCAGTGGTGACTACATCGAAAAATTACACATTTGATCTTTATTTTTTTCAGAATATATTCACCAAAAAAGAAAAACAACAACAATTTATGGTTTGTATTTAAACCCCCGTATATTATGTTTTCTCATTGTGTCTCCTATCCAGTATCTTTTCCCCATCTCTTGATTTGTTGGAATCAGACTGGTTCTGTCCCTGATCTCCACATTGATGATTCTGTCATCCCAAGTTAGTCCTTCTATTCTATTCCAGTTAGTGAATGTTTGCAGTTTATTTTGTTGTTTTATTCGCTCTTCATGTTTCTGATCATTTCAGCAGTACTCACTTTACATTAAACATTCTGATTTTGGCGCTAGTTTTCATTTCTTTTGATTTCCAATTGCTATGAATGGCCCTCTTGCCATGTATTTGTTTGTTTCAATATCTCTAACTGTTCCCCCATCTTTGTGTACACTGATAGCTGAATAGGTGTATGATTCCACATTTAACATGATACTCTGCCATTAAATTTAATTTTATGATTTGTCTTCACAAATGTCATGGTTTTCCCCTTCCCTGTCTTTAAAATTTAGTGCTAACACCATGTACCCAAAATGCCTCAAAGCATGATAATGGATCCTTTACAACTCTGTTTACTTGTATTCACACAAGAGATTTCAGTGCAAAGTTCAGGCTTTTCATGCCATGTGGCTAAAGGGTAGTGCCTACCCTATATGTGTAAATCATTCAGCACTGACTGGATGATAGGTTAATGTTGCACTGGCCGCTTTGATTCCCACTAAATTTCCTGGCACCCATTTAATACTAGTTTTGACTTGGCAGCCAAAGTCAGTGAAAACAAGTCCCCACTTACAAATGGATTCAAACACATGATCACTAGGCAAGCAAGCTAACCACTGAGCTTCTGCAGCACCTCGCAACAGATTTACATGCTTAAGATTCTAAGTACTTTACTAATTTTTTGTTTCTATTTTGCCATGGCGGTGGCCATTTACAGTCTACTGTTTTTTTTTAAATATTCGGTTGCCAAGGGAGTCTGATGTGTCTGTCAGTCCACATGGGACTTCTGTTTGTTTTCGCCCTTATCTAAGTTTGCTAGGTATTCAATGAACACCCTTGGAATTAAGAGGGATTCTAACTTTCTAGCTGTGTGGCAAAGGAGTTACAGACGCAGTACGTAATCCCACGTACTGCATTTGAAACACAGCTGAGGGCGATTTGGCAGCAGACCGTCTTGCATTGGTTTTTATAATATGGTATGAGTGCTGGCCATTCAAAAAGAAATGGCAAACTACTGAACGTAAACTTGCCAAGAAATCACAAAGAGCCAAACAATGCTGGTATTGACTGCGATGTCCTGTAAAGATATGCAATTAATTTTTATAACTTTCTAAGAGGAGATGCCAGCTGCCAGCCCAGTGGGCAATTATTTAAATGCCCCTTAAGACGGATTTAAAAAAAAAATTATTGAACTGGGCTCCCTGGTTGATCCAGTCTTAAATAGGTAGCAGGAATTTTACTGGGAAGTAAAGGCAAACATCATGTTATTGACCATATCAGCCAAAGAGTGCCTATAGGGCTGTACAAGTACAGGTCTAGCACAAGAAGCCAAAAGGTTTAGAAAAAGGTCTTCTATTTATAACATTCTAAGGCTCCCTATGTTATAAAAGTCATTTGTGGCCTGATGTGGGCCACCACTTTTCATGTTAGAGGCGGACACTCTTAGCTGTAAGCCGCTCCATCTCCAATACATTATGGATGTATATTATTTCAAATGGTTTATACAGTTGTTATGAGTATGTAAATATGTTGTTAGTGTTATGGGAGAGAATTAAAGTACTTTTGTTTGACCAATGCATTGGTAATTATGACTTTTAGTTTGTCTCTTTATGAGAGCAGTTGTGTGTCCATTGAACTCTTTATCTAGAGTGAATTCTTCCTCCCCCAGAGTACACCTACTGAACCCTTATGTCCCAGAGTACACCTACTGAACCCTTATGTCCCAGAGTACACCTACTGAACCCTTATGTCCCATAATACACCCACTGAACTCAACTAATCACAAAGAATACCAAGAACCTCCATCAACAGACAGATGATAAGTAAACTGACATGAAACTACACAAGCAGCCACAAGTAGCTGAAAACACTGAGCTTAAAACTGCCAGATGACTACAATCCTCACAAGTGTAGCGCAAGCAAAAGTACCAGCACTCAACCATCAAATCTGTCCTCTAGAGATTGCACAAGAAACGACAGCATTGCAGAGCCTGGAGTGAAATCTCTGAGGTACGCAAAACCAACCATGATAAATGTAGGAAGTACTACAAGTATAAATAAAACTGAGAGGATGTACCAATATTAAGAATTGTCATGCCTCTGAAGTCGGAGTGGGTTCACCGGATAGCGAGGGACACTGGTAATAGGGAAAGCTAAACAACATGCAATTATTAGTCCAGTGCACTAGAAGTAGTAGCACTTGTATGGACTACACTTGAGTTCAAAGCAAGTGATTGCGTGCACGTGCACACACGCACACAGAATTTGAATAACGAAGACACAAACAATAGATTGTGTGATTTATTACCTGGCAATGTTTGCTGCATCTCGTCATGTACATACTGCAGAAATCACAACATAAAATTTTTAGATAAAACCCTCAAACTGAAATACACAACACACATATTCACACAGTAATTTGAATTGTCTACGATAGTAATTTTAAACTGACTATCATGTCTGTCTGTTTGCACAAAGTTGGTTTCTGTAGATTAATAGTGATTGCTTCTGCAGCTTTAACAGTCAACTGTTAAAGAAAAAGCATTGCCAAGAATGTGATAAGGATGCCCCAATTGTAACTGTGATCAATACAGGTTCGATAGGGTAACACCCAGACAGGTTAACCCAGCCAACTAAGGCTGGAGGAAGTCAGTTTAAATGCTTAAAGACTGAACTAAATGTTATTAACTGATTTAGACTTAAACAAAATGTAGGTTGGACCAAACATGGTACACAAATGAACAAGTATTTTCCATTCACTGAGCATTGACATTGCGGAAGATACCACGAAACAAATTAAATCACACGATGACCTTAGCTTGGTGATATATCCCCCTTCTGTCCAAATTCATATGTACCTTATGCATGGAAAATGGACCCATACTTTTTATTATCACACAGACAACTACAAAATCGAATAGTCTGGAATCTTCATGAGCAGCTCAAGAGCAGACATACTTGATGAGGCGGTTTAAATGCTTTATCTTTATTGTAAATGCTGAAACTGGTATTTCTTCTTTTTTCGTTCTCTCTCTCTTTTTTTTTTTTTTTGCGCTAGCTCGCTTTGAACTCAAGTGTAGTCCATACACGCTACTTCTAGTAGCACTGGGCTGAATTTTGCCTGTGGATTAGCTTATCCTATTACCAGTGTCCTTCGCCATCTGGCGAACCCACTCCGACTTCAGAGGTACTTGTAATTTATGTCCCCAAGTCAAGGACGAGAATTTCTTACTGTACGTGCCAAACTATGAAAATTGGTATTTGTTCTGTTTCATACTATACATGCCAAATTATGAAACTGGTATTTCTTCTGTTTGAAACTGTGACACTGGCATTTCTTATGTTTCATAGCATGCATGCCAAACTGTGACACTGGCATTTTTCCAGTGTCATACTGTATGTTGGGTTGTCACAAATGTCTGTGGTTGTCCAAAAGTCTGCCATAGCTAAACTATCACATCCCCCTGGTAATCCCACAACAAACACAGCAGCCATGTCAACTGGCAGACTTGACTGCGTGGCCGAGAGCTTGCGATGTCCACTTCAGGTTAAAAGGTACAAGGTTATATCTCAGCTGGAATTTTTCCCCCAGAAATATTGGTACCTAATATCACACGCCTCCCTGACCGCTTGGGTAGTGAGACCGGGTGCCTACACTGCATGGATTGGGTTGAGTTGAGCTAAGAATCGACATCACTGCACTCAGGACATTCCCATACGCACTCCGTCCCCTCGTTCAACAGACAGCGAAGAGTCATAATACAAATCGTTCCCATCGCTATCTGATTGAAAGTTATCCTGGTCTCCCCTCTCAGTGTTGAGATTCTTCCAGAAGCCCTGCCGATCCCCCACCATATCTTTCTTTCCACATACCGGTTCTCAGTCTGTTTCCCCACCTGGTCATACATGTGCTCAACCACCTCTCCCTTGTCCATAGGTAATCTACCACCAAGAGGTGCATTCCCTGCCTGCCTATCCATTCATTCTGTTCATTCCTCAGCACTCCCACATGGTCATGGCAAAAAAATCCATACAATTCTCACAATTTGTTGACCTCTGAAGCGAGGTGAGCCATTCCCTTCTCTGATAATGGCGAAAACAGGAGGTCACATGTGCACAGTAACAATCCCACGGCAGTTGGAAATCGCTAAGAGTAGGTGATAATTCCACCATCTTGGCAACATGTTTAGGAACAGAAAATCGACCCGCGGGTAGATACAGTCGGATTGGGTGGAATATATCTAGTTTAAGAAAACCGTACACAAATGCATAACATTTGCTGTGCATAAATGCGAGTCACCCACTCCCCTCTAAATAGGAACTTAGAAGAAAAATAATGTATTACATATATCTGGTAAGTTGAGTTAAATGATATATTATTATAACTGCCATGAGATAAATTACTCGTCTTAAGCGACTTCCTGTATCTGCCATAGGCTTATATTTGGCCAAAATGTTGTCACTGCGTGATAATACAACATGCCAACTACAATAACAACAACTTTAAAGTCACAGCTGTGACACACCCTTACTTTCTATTTTCCGTCATCCATTTTGTTTTGGTTTGGTTCAAACCTATTTTCTGTTTAGCACTGAATCTGCTAAGATTTCCACATCACAACACTTGGAACGATGCAGTACTTGCTCCCTCATCATCTTCAACATTTTCCAACAAGTATCTGACCACGTCCGCCTTATCGCACACCAATACCTCACCCAACGGTGCAGACCCAGCCAATCTGTCCATCTGTTCGTTTCCCACCACGCCCACATGTTCTGGGGTAAAGACCCAACAGATGCTGCCTATCTTTCATTTTTTAATTCAAGCATGCCACTCTGCGAGAAGTATGCCTGCCTAACCCTTTCTCAGCATGCTACGTGAGTCGTTTCTCAACATGCTTCGTGGGTCTTTTCTCAGCATACTCTGGGAGTCCTTTCTCTACATGCTCCACGAGTCCTTTCTAACCATGCTCTGTGAGTCCTTTCTCAGCTTGCTCTGTGAATCCTTTCTCAGCATGCTCTATGAGTCCTTGCTCAGCTTGCTCTGTGAGTCCTTTCTCAGCTTGCCATGTGAATCCTTTCTCAACATGCTCTGTGAATCCTTTGTCAACATTCTCTGTGAGTCCTTTCTCTACTTGCTCTGTGAGTCCTTTCTCAACTTGCTCTGTGAGTCCTTTCTCAATATGCTCTGTGAGTCCTTTCACAACATGCTTTGCGAGTCCTTTCTCAATATGCTCTGTGAGTCCTTTCTCAACATGCTGTGTGAGTCCTTTCTCAACATGCTGTGTGAGTCCTTTCTCAACATGCTCTGTGAGTCCTATCTCAACATGCTCCGTGAGTCCTTTCTCAACATGCTCTGTGAATCCGTTACAATCACACACATACAATATCATCCAGTGTCTTGCCGGCTGGTGTGGGCGATAATGCCTCTCCACAAATTACGATCACCGACGGCATGGAGTATGTTGACTCCATTCCGTGCCATGACACAAGACTGTCAAGAATCTTCTCACGCTGTCTTCCTCTATCTTTCCGCAAATCTTTTCGGTTGTCACAACATGTTCCAGTTTTATTCTTCTCATAATGTAACAGAATAGGTGATGGGGGAGAGTTAATGAAAGAAAGATAATATTCGTTGCAAACTTATAATTGGGGAAGTTTGATGGAGAAGTAAACATTGTGCACGAGAACGCACAAAAGAGTACTACGTTGCATTGTTAGGGGTAGTGACGGGCATTAACGACGGCAACAATAACAAGGCAACATTATTACTAACGGAGAGAAGCAAGCAAGCTGAAGGAGAACATCAAGAAAGAATGTAGAAGCGGTCCAGTTAATTTTACCACTATCGGGTCTCAGAGCTGAGCTGAGTTGCTAATTAATGGCACCATGAAGAGTATAGAATTGATAGAAGCCGATGTTTTGCTAAATAGTTTACAAGTTTGGGGAAACTGTTCGCATAGTCGTAGTAATCAAAGTCAGGAATTCAAGGTGACTCCAATTCTTAAACTAGTTCCATAGATGTGAAACATAAAGGTATGATACGTATTAATATTGATTATTGTCATGATGCATAAACATTATATGTGCTACTGAAGAGATTATGAAGAAGGTTTCTGAATTAAATTTATGAAATTTTAAATTGGCGTAATTGTCGTCATGGAATGAAAGTTTGACATAACCTACGAAAGCAAGAATATGGATTTCTACACTAAACTCTCTGCAACGCGAATGCTCCACTAAACGGCCAGAAGAAGTAAACTCGTTGCTGTGGAACAAGGCAACGAAGATAGAAGAACCTACGTCAGCGTCCACATGTGTACGACACGGGGCCACTGTCACATAAACGTAGCAAAAAAAAAAAAAAAAAGAGATGACTGCCTCTTTCTAATGTTTGTGTTTTGCCACTTAACTTCCCTCAAAATGTCCGGATTGCTCATTTTGGCTGTCCAATTAATTTACAGCATTCTTCTATACAACCGCCGACCTCCCTGGCCTAGAGGTTAGCAACTTTCTCCGTAATTCCGTATACTCACGTGAGTAACGTGACGACAGTGAGAATCGGTAGCGGTTGTAACCGCGTCGGTAACTTACGGGGTATGTGAGCCGGTCGCTTAGAAAGCAATAGCAAACTACTGAGCGTAATCTTGCCAAGACATCAACAATCAGATGAAAGATGCTGATGTTGACAGCGATGTCCTGTAAAGGATATGCAAACATTTTTTTTCTCTATACAACCACATCTCCAAGGCTTCTGGGAATTGTTTTCGCCTGTTTACTAATTGTCCAGGATTCGCAGCCGTATGTTAAAACTGTATGTAAACAACTGAACCTTGAGCAAAGTGAGTTGTTTGCTCTCTTTGAACTCAACCATAGAACATACATGTGCTACTACTTCTTGTGCAGGAGACTGATTTTTGCCTATGGATTAGCTTTCCCTGATACCAATGTCCCTCACCATCAGGCCATCAAATGCATCCATACGACAAGACCACAATATTGAAGAAAAACAACAAAATAAAGAAAATTAAAATATTTTGGTTACTTGAAACGTCATGAAAGTTTGGAGAGAACAATAATGGATGACTGAAGAAATTTTACAACTAATGGAAACAAGAAGACAGAACAAAAATAATCCTGCCAAATATGAAGAAATTCACAGAAAAGTCAGAACCTTATGTAAGGAGGCAAAAGAAACATGGCTTGAGAAAAATTGCAGAGAAATTGAAAAACAACACAACAGTAACAATGCGAAACTAATGCACAAAAGAATTCAGGAGCTTACTAATCAAAGAACACGTACATCAGCAGGCTGCCTAAAGACAAAAGATGGAAGAGTCATAATAGAAAAAGATCAAATCTTACATGAATGGTCAGATTACGTGAAAAACCTTTATGACGATAACAGAGACGAACAGTATGATGTCCAAAATAATAATGAAGGACCAGCAATTTTGAAGATGGAGGTTCAGAATTCTCTTAACCACATGAAATCTGGCAAGACCCCCGGTTCAGACAGCGTCACAACAGAAATGATTAATGCTTTAGAAGAATATGGAATAGATAAAGTTACCAGTCTGCTTAATACAATATATGATACTGGAAATATACCTCAGGAGTTATGTAATTCTGTATTTATTGCAATCCCAAAGAAATCGGGAGCCTTGGAATGTGATCAACATCGAACAATTAGTATAATGAGTCACATCACAAAGATTTTGCTAAGAATTATCATGCAAAGAGTTAGGAGGAAAATACAACCTGAAATAGGAGAAGAACAATGTGAGTTTGTGGAAGGCAATGGTACAGTAAATGCTGTGTATATACTGAGAACCATAATCGAACGTTCTATAGAAGTAAACAAAGATCTACACCTTTGCTTTATTGACTACACAAAGGCTTTTGATAAAGTGAGACATGTCAACATAATAAGGATGCTTGAAGATCTACAAATTGATGGAAAAGATCTTAGACTTGTAAAAAACATATATTGGAAACAACAAGCTGCCATAAGAGTTGATAATGAAGTAAGCCAATATCAGCCTATTAAAAGGGGTGTGAGACAGGGATGTGTAATGTCTCCAGATCTGTTTTCCCTGTACAGTGAAAGTATTTTCAGAAATATTGAAGATATGGAAGGAATCAACATTGGGGGACGATGCATCAATAACATTAGATATGCAGATGATACAGTCTTGATTGCAGACAATGAACAGGACCTGCAAAATTTAGTAGATGCGATTGTTACACACAGTGAACAACTAGGGTTAGAATTAAATTGTAAAAAGACACAGATTATGGTCGTCACTAGGAAGGACGTAATACCACAATGTAATATACAAGTAAATGGGAATATTCTTCAACAAGTGAGTAGGTACAATTATCTCGGAACAGTAATAACATCTGATGGGAGATGCCTTGAAGAGATTAGAACAAGAATCGCCATGGCAAAAGTAGCCTTTAGCAAGATGAAAAACATATTGACCAATAAAAAGATGTCAATTGAAACGAGAAAAATAGTGTTGAGATGCTACATAGAACCTGTAATTTTATATGGATGTGAAGCGTGGACAATGGTCAGGCTGAAAAACATCTGATGGCTGTAGAGATGTGGTTTCTGAGGAAAATGCAAAGAATACCATGGACAGCCAGAAAGACCAATGAACATGTCCTTCAAGAAACAAATGAAGATCGTAAATTGATTAGAGAAATTAGACGTAGACAGTCAAAATTCTTTGGGCATGTTATGAGAAGAAATGGATTGGAGAATTTGGTGACAACTGGTAAGATCGAGGGGAACAGACCAAGGGGAAGACCTAGAAGCAAGTACCTGGATGGCTTGGCCTTGTGGCATGGTCGAGACAGAAACACGGAGCTGATCCATGACTCTGGTGATCGAGTGAGATGGCAGAACATGACCGCCCACGCTTACCGGCATGGCACATGATGGATGGATGGATATGCCCTATGCCGGTCTCTCTGGCAGAGGGGTTACAACAGTTTCTCCGTAATCCCGTTTATCACGCAGAATCTCGTAGCGGGGCGAGAGCTGGGAGCGGTTCGATCCCCGCTGGTGACTTGCGGGATAACTGAGCCGACCGCTCAGAAAGCAATGGCAAACTACTGAGCGTAATTTTGCCAAGAAATCAACATACAGCTGAAAGATGCTGATGTTGACAGCGATGTCCTGTAAAGGATATGCAAAACATATGCCCTATAAGAGAGGAAGGGGAAGGCCAAAGAGAAGATGGGTGCAGGATGTGGCAGACGCTCTCCAGATGGGTGTATCGGACGCGGGAAATCTTGCTATTGACAGAGAAGTTTTCCGGAATATTGTTATGGGAGCGAGGTTCCGCAAAGCACATGCTACTGAATGAATAAATATGGTTTGTGAAATCTTGACATCACCACACTCCTATAAAATGTCTATGCCGCGAGATTACCTTCACCTTTATAGTCTGTTAATAATAAAGTTGGAGCTGCGAAACTGGACATTTATTTCCCTGGGCTTATCCACTTTAAAAATAGTGTGTAGATAATCGTGATAGCGGGATTTCGCTCTGTTGTAAACTGTTATGTTATCTATACAAGGTCAATGCATTATGTCAAATCCTGCCCTTCCTTGAACCCAAAGATGTCAAACAGGATTCAATTTTCCTTTCCGGGACAACGGGGATATAAATAGATCAGGTTAAAACAAGCGAAACCAAAATAACTGATAGTAGTCCGTGTCATTTAGGATAGTACTTGTTCACAATTAATGAACTAAATTTAAACTTAACGATCCAGGAATAAAATGTTCAGGAAGAAATACAAGAAATAAGAGAAGGAGGAAGTATTAACACTGTCTTTATTGTTGTGTAAAACATTTTAAATCAAGGTGTTTTGTGTAAATGATTGTTTTAAAGACCAGGACACTTACTGACAATTAATTTCATTTCCTTGACTACAACCTGAGTAACCGCCTTTTTTGCACGCTCATTGTTGGGAGTATACTGATGGTCATTATTAGTCATAGTAATGTGAAATTGCCCGCTCCGTGGCGAAGAGTTTACGGACAAGTTCAAAACACAGTTGTGGGCGATTTGGCAGCAGACCGCCTTACGTTGGTTTTTTATGAAATGGGATGGGCGTTGGTCGTTCAGAGAGCAATGGCAAACTACTGAACGTAAGCTTGGCAAGAGATCACGAATAGCCACAAATGCTGGGGTTGACTGCTACATTCTGTAAAGGATATGCAACTAACTATATAATGTGAAATTATACTCCTTAGTCGTCTCCGACTTATTCCTATCCATCTCCTCCTCATCCTTCCCCTCCTCTTCCTCCTCCTCTTTCTCTTCCTCCTTCTTCTTCTTCTTCTTCTTCTTCTTCTTCTTCTTCTTCTTCTTCTTCTTCTTCTTCTTCTACTCCTCCTCCTCTTCTTCTTCTTCTTCTTCTTCTTCTTCTTCTTCTTCTTCTTCTTCTACTCCTCCTCCTCCTCCTCCTCCTCTTCTTCTTCTTCTTCTTCTTCTTCTTCTTCTTCTTCTTCTTCTTCTTCTTCTTCTTCTTCTACTCCTCCTCCTCCTCCTCTTCTTCTTCTTCTTCTTCTTCTTCTTCTTCTTCTTCTTCTTCTTCTTCTTCTTCTTCTTCTTCTACTCCTCCTCCTCCTCCTCCTCCTCTTCTTCTGCTTCTTCTTCTTCTTCTTTTTCTTCTTCTTCTTCTTCTTCATTCTGCAAAGTACATTCTACATAATGATGACAATGATAATGATGGCGATGATGTTTCTTTGTGTGTACGTTTAGATGTGATAATCACTATATATATATATAGACAGACAGTCAGACCCACAGGCAGACAGATGAACATACAGACAGGAGAACTTACATTTATACAAAACTAATGTCAGAAAGACATACAGTTCTTCAGTGTTTCTGCACACAATTAGATGAGCGAGATGTTGTCACGTGGCTGTTGCCACGTAGGTGCTGTCAAGTAGTTAATTGTCTCGTACTTGTCAGATAGTGTTTGTCACGTAGTTATTGTCACGCAACTGTTGTCACCCAGCTGTTGTCACGTATGTGCACGGACAGATCAGAATTTGATTGGGTTTTCTGGATGGGGAGTCGGTAAATTCTAAAACTCATGCAACATTCTAAAACAGACAACTTTGAGTACACCCACATGGGATATGCTTAACTGATAGCCAACAATCAGAATCATACAACATTCAGTCTCATACAACAATCAATCTCATACAACACTCAGTCTCATACAACACTCAGTCTCATACAACACTCTGTCTCAAACGCCGCCTGCCCTCGAGTTACGAAGGGTGTGGGTTCGATTCCAGACTACAATCTTCGGTTCATGAGTGTAGTTTTCTCGGAGACTTCTTGGGGGTCGTCACTGGAACTATGGAGTTCGTGCTTTGTGTGATGCTTTTGGCAGGCCGTCCTGGGTAAAGAGAGCCAGACATCTGGGATAAAACCCGGTGCAATGGAGGTCATTCTCTTGCCTTTTAAACACTTTTTCAGTTTCATACATCACAGAATCTCATACATCCCACAATCTCATACACCACACAATGTCATACATCACACACTCTCATACACCACACAATCTAATACAACACTCAAACTTATACAACTTACAGTCTGACAAACGTTAACATGAATTTTGAAAGAATGAGAAAACAGAGTGTAAAACAATGCGTGAAGAGACAAGCAAAGAGGGGAGTGGGGAAACGAAAAGATATAAAATAAACCGATTGTGGAGGCAAAAATGGAAAGGGGAAAAAAAATGAGGTAGAAAATGTTTAGTTGAAACTAAATGGAAAAGTAATTAACAGCAGAGGAAAAAAGGGAAGCCAAATAAAGAAAGTCATAGAACGTAATGACGATACGATAAGGTTGACAGATACGATATTATAAAGCGATGTAAAAATAGACAGAAAGCGATAAATTATGTAGAAGAATATTAGAAGAAAGGATGGGCATGAACCGAATGCTATTATTTAAAAATAGATTACAGGTTAATGGGTCAAAAACGTTAAGAAGACCCAGGCGTGGACGAGTGAATGAAAGAAAACGGAACGAAAGAAATCTTGTTCAAACATGACAGGTTGAAATAAAGATAGAAATAAATTATCATTAAAAACAGAATTCTTGTATATACAGGTGAGAGAGAGAGAGAGAGAGAGAGAGAGAGAGAGAGAGAGAGAGAGAGAGAGAGAGAGAGAGAGAAAGAGAGAGAGAGTGAGAGAGAGAGAGTGAGAGAGAGAGAGAGAGAGAGAGAGAGAGAGAGAGAGAGAGAGAGAGAGAGAGAAAGAGAGAGAGAGAGAGAGAGATCGGCCAAAACCAAGATTACACCCAGGTATGGCATGACGGACGTGACGAACCAAAAACTGGCATATTGTATTCGCTACATCATGTCTGGGATGAAGTTTGAGTGACGGGTCAGGAAGGCTTGACAACACTTGCGTACTTTGCAGAATTGGCAACCGCCCTTTCTGACATGCTGGCAACTTCATTGTAGAATTTGAAACCTAAATTTCTTAATTTTTTATTTGTAATTTACAGTTTCATTTCAAACTCGTGACTTTGTAATTGCGATGAGTAATACATTTACAATTCGTGACTGTGTAATTGTGATGAGTAATGTTGTTAAATATAATTTGTGGTGTGGATGTATTTAATTTGAGACTTGGTGCTAAGGTCTGAGTTGGCTGTCAATGCGCACTAAATAGGTTTGGGCCTAAGTCAGGTGCGGCTGTGGTATTATCTAACACGCTGGCATGTCAAGGTGGGTTCTTAAAAATTGACATGGGTTTTCATGTGGACCCAGTAAAAGATGGGTCCTAAATTGTTTTGGGAAGTAAAGGTGGTACGACCATTTCACTCCCAATACCGATTTTTAAATGTTTGCATGTCCTTTACAGGACATTGCTGTCAACACCAGCATCTTTCAGCTGTATGTTTATTTCTTGGCAAGATTACGCTCAGTAGTTTGCCATTGCTTTCTGAGCGGCCCGCACACATACCCCGTAAGTTACCGACGCGATTCGAACCACTGCTGATTCTCGTCACGTTACTTACGAGAGTATATGAGATTACGGAGAAAAGTCGCTAACCTTAAGGCCAGGAAGCCGGCCCCAATACCGATTGGTTTATACACATATGGGACCTCACCATATACCCGTTACGCCTCAAGGAGTGTTAAAATGGTCCTTTACTTTAGGGCCCTTTGCTTTACTAAGTCCAGTGCCTGCCAAATTCCAGCAGTGTATGTAGGTTCACTGTGAACTCTGACCTCGCAGCAGTGTATGTAGGTTCACTGTGAACTCTGACCTCGCAGCAGTGTGTGTACATGAGTACTGTGACCTCATTCAACCCCGGTAATGTGCCCTGCCAACTCTGTCAGTCTGAACTGTGAACTCTGACCTCGCAGCAGTGTGTGTACATGAGTACTGTGACCTCATTCAACCCCGGTAATGTGCCCTGCCAACTCTGTCAGTCTGAACTGCGTGTGCATGTATGTGCTCTGTGAACTCTGTCGATCACTGCCGTGGGTACATGTGTACCGTGAATGTAAGTCCCAGCTGTTTGTAATGTGTACTGTGACCTCAGTCAATCCCGGAAATGTGCCCTGTGAACTTTGTCAGTTCCAGCTGTGTGTACATGTGCCATGTGAACTCTGTGAATAACAGCTGTGTACATGTGCACTGTGAACTCTGTCAGTCCCAACTGTGTGTGTACATGTGCACTGTGAACTCTGTCAGTCCCAGCTGTGTGTGTACATGTGCACTGTGAACTCTGTCAGTCCCAGCTGTGTGGATATGTGTACCATGAACTCTGTCAGTCCCAGCTGTGTGTACATTTGCACTGTGAACTATGTCAGTACCAGCTGTGTGTACATGTGCACTGTGAACTCTGTGAACCCCAGCTATATGTACATTTGCACTGTGAACTGTTAGTCCTAGTTGTGTATACATGTGAACTTTGTGAATCCCAGCTGTGTGTAAATGTACACGGTGAACTGCAGTCTCAGTTGTTTATGCATGTGTACTGTGAACTATCAGTCCCATCTGTTTGTGCATGTGCACTGAGAACTATCAGTCCCAGTTGTTTGTGCATTGCACTGTAAACTGTCAGTCCCAGCTGTTTGTGCATGCGCACTGTGAACTTTCAGTCCCATCTGTTTGTGCATGTGCATTGTGAAATGTCAGTCCCAGCTGTTTGTGCACGTGCACTGTGAAATGTCAGTCCCAGCTGTTTGTGCATGTGCACCGTGAAATGTCAGTCTCAGCTGTTTGTGCATGTGCACTGTGAAATGTCAGTCCCAGCTGTTTGTGCATGTGCACTGTGAAATCTCAGTCCCATTTGTTTGTGCATGTGCATTGTGATATGTCAGTCCCAGCTGTTTGTGCATGTGCACTGTGAAATGTCAGTCCCAGCTGGTTGTGCATGTGCACTGTGAAATGTCAGTCCCAGTTGTTTGTGCATGTGCACTGTGAAATGTCAGTCCCAGCTGTTTGTGCATGTGCACTATGAAATGTCAGTCCCAGCTGTTTGTACATGTGCACTGTGAAATGTCAGTCCCAGCTGGTTGTGCATGTGCACTGTGAAATGTCAGTCCCAGTTGTTTGTGCATGTGCACTGTGAAATGTCAGTCCCAGCTGTTTGTGCATGTGCACTGTGAACTGACAGTTCTAGTTGTTAGTGCCTGCGCACTGGGAACTTGTCGGGCCCCAGCTGTATATTCATTTGCGCTGGGAACTCGTTAAGTCAAAACTGATGCCTAGGGGATAATAAGCTCAAGGAATAAACAAACAAACAAAAAATAATAACAAACATGTGTCAATATTAAAAATTTACTTCCACATTGGCAACATACACATTCTCATCATCATCATGTGCCATGCCGATAAGCTTGGGCGGTTATGTTTCGTCATCTTACACGATCACCGGTGTCGTGGATCAGCTCTGCGTTCTTTTCCCAACCATGCCATTTAGTCAAGCCATCCAGATATTTATTTATCTGTCTTCCCTTTGTTCTTTCCCCCTAAATTTTGCCAGTTGTCACCAATTAGCTAGTTTATTTCTTCTCATAATGTGTCCAAAAAATGTTGACTCTATACATCTAATTTCTCTAAACAGTTTACGGTTTTTATCTGCCTCTTGCAGGACTTGCTCATTGGTTTTCCTGCCTGTCCATGGTATTCGTTGCATTTTCCTCAGAAACCACATTCTGTATCTATCCCCGAGTGGACCATAGGCCCTCAACCAACTCACGACAAGTGCCCCTGCCCTTTTCCACCTCCTGCAACTCCCTCAATGTCCTCCCTATATTATTCATCTCTGCCTCAGATTCTCTTCTTCGTAGTTTCCAGCTTGAGCTTCTGTTGTGACGATGTCCGCATTTCATACCTTCATACAAGGGGGCTTCAAATGAAAACCTTAAAAGTGTGATAGAAATTACAATAACCATGCCACTGTCTTGTCAATATTGTTGTCAAGGATATCAAGAGGGTTAAGCAATTGACATCACGGTGCAGACGAACATGGTGACGTCATAAGGACAGTTTAAACATGACCGCCCCACTTTTAACATGCACCAAAGAGGAGCAGCATTCTGTTATCGGTGTTTTGATCAGTTGAGAGGTGAAGCCTTTAGAAATTCATCGGCGAATGAAGGTCCAGTATGGTGATGCATGCCTGTCAGTCCAGCAAGTGTATGAGTGGAGTATGAAGTTTCAAAGCTGGTCGGTCCGATGAAGAGGTACAGCAGGTGGTGCATGTGTGGCTCCACGCGCGACCAAGATAATTTTTTTTCTACAGAAATCCAAGCACTTTATCGGCACCAGGAGGACTTGCATTGAACGCAATGGTGACTACATCGAAAAATGATACATTTGTTCTTTACTTTTTCAGAATATTTTCACCCATAATAATAATAATAATAATAATAATAATAATAATAATAATAATAATAATAATAATAATAATAATAATAATAATAATAATAATACAGTTTCCATTTAAATCCCCCTCATATGTTGCCCTTATTAAGTAGTTGATTTTCTGTGTGATCCCATGGTGCCACATCAACTCCCAAAGGGATTCCCTATCAATGCAGTCAAAGGTCCTTTTTTTGTAATCCACAAATCCAATATAAAGTGGCGAATGTAATTCAAAACGTTGCTACATTATTATTCTTAATGTTTGTGTGATGTTTGTGGTGCTTCTTTTACTCAAGCTTGCAATCTAAAGGACCATAAGAGAACACATACAGGAGAGAAACCTTACAAGTGTGATGTTTGTGGTGCTTCTTTTACTCAAGCTTGCAATCTAAAGGACCATAAGAGAACACATACAGGAGAGAAACCTTACAAGTGTGATGTTTGTGGTGCTTCTTTTACTGAAGTTGGCGGTCTGAAGAAACATAAGAGAACACATACAGGAGAGAACACATACAGGAGAGAAACCTTACAAGTGTGATGCTTGTGGTGCTTCATTTACTCATGCTGGCAATCTAAAGGACCATAAGAGAACACATACTGGAGAGAAACCTTACAATTATAAAGTGGCGAATGTAATTCAAAACGTTGCTCCATTATTATTCTTAATGTAACTATCTGGTAGGTGCAGGATCTGTTTGGTCAGAAGCCTGTCTGTTTAGCAGTTGTCAATGGCAACTCTGTTAATCTCTCCAGTATGATTCTGCCTAATATTTTCTAGGCGCTGACAATAGCATTATTTCTCCATAATTTTCATCACCCTGCAGGCCTCCTTTCATATTCAACTTCACCAGATATTCTTCTCTCCAGTCTGCGGGTATCCCTTTGGTCTTCCAGGCGGAGTAAATAATTTGTTCAGCAGTTCAATTGAAGTGTTTATATTGGATTTAATCGCTTCTGCTGGTATACCATCTGGACCAGTAGCTTTCCCATCTTTCAGTAGTTTGATAGCTTTTCTAATTTCTTCTTCGTGTGGTTTTCCACAACTGATATCCAGCTCCACTTCTGCCGGCTGGATATTGGGAAGGTCATTTGGAACCGGACTATTTAAAAGGTACTTAAAGTATCCAGCCCATCTTTACATTTGATCTGTAATGTTGGTGAGAACTTTCCCTTGATTATTTTTGATAAGTCCACTTGGTTGAGTATATTTTCCTACCAATTTCCTTGTGGTGCTGTAAAGATCACTGAGTTTTCCGTTCGCTTCTGCATCCGTTGCCTCTCTTGCTAGGGCACCTAAATATTGTCTTTTATACGATTTATGCGCTTCTTTACCCCTTTGTTAGTTTCTGTGTGTTTTTCATGGGCTCTGAGATTAGCAGCTCTGGTTTTCGCTATTAACAAAATCTGCCTTTTTATTTTTGCCCTTCTTTTATACTTTCTTGTGGGTTACTTGTGTTATCCATGTTGTATGTTTGCACTCCCTTCTTCCAAGGACTTCCATACATGAGTCGCTCCAGATGATTTTAACCTGTTGCCAACTCTTTTCCGTGCTCTCCTCGTCCACTATGTGTTGACCTGGTACTTAATAGAGAGGCTTTACCCATGAAATGTTCCCTAGTTTCTGACATATCCTACAGTATATTGCATTCCAGATGATGTTTACCCGGGTGGCTCTGTGCTAAGTAGAGAAAGAAGTGCCTGGGTGTTCACAGCGCAGGTTAATGGACGGTGTTTAGTGCAGTAGACCCTGGCGTAGGACACATAACATCTAGTATGAGAATGGGGGTGGAAGCAAACAGTAGCTATAATAATCAAAGTACATTTAGTGTGTAAAGAAACAATAATACGCCAGACAGGCATGCGTGCTTTCTCCTGAATTGTTATTACTTAACAGTGAGCACACAATGGAAAATACACATTGGATTGCAGTTGGTTGTCATAATACACGCAACTAAGTTATGCTGATGACACTGTCTTGACAGCAACAGGCTAGACGGAACTACTTGCAATGATAGATACAGTAGTTGTAGAAAGTGACAAATTGGGCCTCAGCTTGAATAATAAGTAGACAAAAGTAAAAGGTACGGAAAAGGTAGACACATAGCAGTTACTGACGTTGGCATGTGAAGTTTTAGACCGTCGCGTATTCTATGCCACGATATATGAGGTAGAGTAGCCAGTTACCTACCTTTCTTATCGCCTTGCCTCCTCAGATAATTCTCAGAAAATCAGAATTCTCGATTGCTCAAATCTATGGATGCATTATTGATTAGGCGATTCTAGCAGTTGCTATGAAAACAGAAGGACTTCCTTTTAAGTCTTAGACTACTGTGGGGATAACAGACTCCACATTCGAACAATATCAGTGACTGTGTATTTAATACAGGGTGTATTTTCGATGACTGTGCAGTGTTTGAAAATATTGCCGGTCCAAGTTTTGAATTTGCCTATTATGTTGCATGAACTTTACAGAGGGTGAATACAAAACTTGGACAGGCTATATTTTTTAAAACCGCACAGTCATTAAAAATACACCCTATATTTCGACCAAAATAGTATACGTTTATTCACACTTCATATGATATGGAAGCATTATCGATTAGGCGAATCCAGCCGTTGCTAAGCAAACAGAAGGATTTCCGTATAAATCTTAGACTACCGTGGGGATAACCAATTCCACATTCCAACAATATCAGTGACGGTGTATTCAGTATTTCGTCCAAAATTGACGGTGTATTCAGTATTTCGTCCAAAATATTCTACGTTTATTCACGCTTCATATAATATATAACGTTGTACCTGGCGATATGTAGGGAATAAATAGGGATATATGCAGAGGAGTCTCTGTGGCGAAGTGGTTAAGCCGTTTGACTCGGGCTCCGAAGGTTGTGGGTTCGACATAGGCCCTCAACCAAATCACTGCAAGCTCCCCCATCTTTAGCTATTCCATGCAGCCCTAGCTGCATATAGTCCTTGCCATATTGTTCATCTCTGTTTCTATCAGGTCTCCCTCTATTTCTGTTGCTCTGTGGGTTCCAGACTAAGGCTTTTCTAGTTATGCTGGAGTCTCCGTGGCTAAGTGGTCAAGCCGTTTGACTCGGGCTCCGAAGGTTGTGGGTTCGATTCCGGGCCGCGTCCTTCGGTTCACGAATTAAATTTTTCGGAGACTCCTGTGGGTCGTCGCTAGAGCTACGGAGTTCGTGCTTTGCAGCGACGCTTTCCGTGCTGCGGAAAGAGACCGAGCCATATGGGATAATACCCGGTGCAATGAAGTCGACCCTGTCGACTTTTAAGCGACTTTAAGTACCTGGCGATATGCAGCAAAATATGTCAGACAAGACTTCGTGCAATATATTGTTTACAGCTTCTGTGTTTATATTCATAGGTATGCTGACGATACGGTGCTACTAGCAGAAAGCGAAAAAGAGTTACAAAACCCAGTGGAGCAAGTAAACACGCATAGTGCAGAATGTGCCATAAATATTAACGTCCAAAAAAACGAAAAATATGATAATTAGCAGTGGAAAGGAAAGCTCATCAATGAACATCACAGTAAACGGGGAGATACTAGAAAAAGTTTCTCCTATCTTGGACATGCAGTATAATAACAAATGATGGCAGAAGTGAAATAAAAATCAAAAAGTGAATAGGAATGGCCAAAAATGCTTTCAACGGCATGAAATCAGTTTTATAAATATAGAGAGGTTAGCAACGCATTAAAATGAGAATTGTCAAATGCCCCTATGTTCATCGCTACTATATAGAGCGGAAGCCTGGACATTGAACAAGCAAATAAAAGGTCGCATAGAGGCTATGTAGATGTGAATATACAGACGAATATGTTGTATTTCACGGAAACAAACACAATCAAATGCAGAAGGTCTAGAAAAACTGGGAATGAAGAGAGAGTTGATGAATTAAATAAAGAGGAGGCAAGTGAACTATTTCGACCACGTTAAGATATGATACTCTTATAAAAACCATACTCGATGCAAGATTGAGGGCACGCGAGCAAGAGGTAGACAACGATACAAGTGGGAAGATAACATTAAGATATGGACGAACATCAGCCTGACAGAATGTACAGTCAAGACGAGAGACAGTGTCGGAGATCCATTGCAGCCAACCTTCTTTGTGAAACGGCACCTGATTGATTGAATGTAAGCCAAGGTCATTGTTTTACAAACCTCAGATACGGATTCGAATCCATGACCACGGGGTAGAGAGGCCAGCAAGTTAGCCACTGCGCTGCCGTGACTCTCCAAAACACAAAGCAGTTTCTGTCGTGAAACTTGCTTGCATTCTTGCGTTCGCTGGCCGTGAACTCCAGCGTGAAGTCCTGTATGTCGGATGAAGACATCCTGTTGTCCAACATCAGTGTGATGTCATACCGGACCTGAGGTTTGCATGAGTATCCGTTGTCCCATGTCTGGCTTATTGGTGTGCAGACTGTTGGTTTCTCGCCGTGCAAGCAGATACTCTCCGACTTCGGAAGAATCATGTCGTGAAACTATCTTTCCTTGTCTTGTTAAGATTTCGTTGTAAATTCTGAAATCTCATCGGAATTAGTGCTTTGTATTCTTCTAATTCTCCCTCGTGCTTTAATTCTTCTAGTTCCCCCTCGTGTTTTGTATTCTTCTAATTCTCCCTCGTGCTTTAATTCTTCTAGTTCCCCCTCGTGTTTTGTATTCTTCTAATTCTCCCTCGTGCTTTAATTCTTCTAGTTCCCCCTCGTGTTTTGTATTCTTCTAATTCTCCCTCGTGCTTTAATTCTTCTAGTTCCCCCTCGTGTTTTGTATTCTTCTAATTCTCCCTCGTTCCTCTTTCGTGGGGATGAACCAGTAAAAACACAAGAAGTAGAATCGGTCAGCTGTATGAGAACACGATAGCAGTAGCAAAATGGACGTTGCGGCCAAAGCCTTTGTCAGTACACAAACAAAAAGGACACCGATCATCGTCATCATCATGTGCCATGCTGATAAGCGTGGGCGGTCATGTTACGCCATCTGACTCAATCACCAGAGTCGTGGATCAGCTCAGTTTTTCTATCTCGACCATGTCACGTGGCCAAGCCATCCGGGTATTTATTTCTCTGCCCTCCCTTTGTTCTCTTCCCCTCGATCTTGCCAGTTGTCACCAAGTTCCCCAACTTATTTCTTCTCAAAAAGTGACTTTAAAATGTTGACTATCTACGTCTAATTTCTCTAATCAGTTTACTATTTTCATTTGTTTCTTGTAGGACTTGGTCATTGGTTTTTCTGCCTGTCCATGGAATTTTTTTTTTATTTTTTTTTTTTTTTTGCATTTCCACAGCCATGAGATGTTTTACAGTCTGTTTGTTCACTGTCCACGCTTCGCATCCAAATAAAAGCACAGGTTCTATAGAACTACATGAAGATCTCCACATGAATACACACACACACACACACACACACACATATATATATATATATATATATATATATATATATATATGTGTGTGTGTGTGTGTGTGTGTGCGTGCGTGTGCGTGCGTGCGTGTGTGTGTGTTGAGTTGAACTGAGTTAAGAACCGAGATCACTGCACTCGGGACATTCCCATACGTGCACCGTCCCCTCGTTCAACAGCCAGCGAAGAGTCATACTACTAATCGTTCCCACCTGTATCTGATTTAAAGTCTTCCCTCTCAAATTTGACATTCTTACAGAACCCCTGCCGATCCTCCAACAATCTCATTCTTTTTCCACATACTGGTTCTCAATCTGTTTTCCCGCCTTCTCCACCGGGTCCCACAAGCACACGACCACCTCCCCCTTGTCCATTGGCAATCTACCACCAAGAGGTGCATTCCCTGCCAGCCTATCAGCCTGTTCATTCCCCCCGCACCCCCGCATGGCCAGGGCAAAATATCCATACAATTCTCACAATCTGTGATATCTGAAGCGACGATAGCCATTCCAAACGAAACATTCCTTTCTCCATCTTACAAAGCATACTCTTTGAATCCGTAATGAATACAATGGGTGTTGCAGCAGTCTCCTCTAACCAACGGAATGCAGCTGTTACTGCTTCCACCTCCATTCTCATGCTGGAAGTCGTAGTCTCATATGCCAGACTCTCCTTTTTCAAGACCTGTCCATTAGCCTTTGCAATAAAACCCCAACCACTATGTCTATTTATCACAACTGACCCTTCGGTGTAGATGACTATGTCACCTTGACGTGTGTTACTCTGGATCAGCTTGTTGCACTTCAAACTCAGTGCGGCCCACTGCCCATTCTCTGCACTCACGACCCAGTGTTATTATTACATTGTGCCAGTCCGTGAGATCTTCCGGACCTTCAACGCACTCCCTTTCATGAATGATGGTCTCTAGATCACACACCTGACATATAGAAAGTTCTGCCTGTTCCATCCAGGACCTGCCTCGTCTTAGTCTATGACCTTTGACCACATCCATTGCTGCATGCAGCGGGTGATTCCTGTCTGCGGTAACTCTCAGGTACCATTTGGTCTGAAGGACCGTATGCCTATCCGTCATTGTTGGTAGCGCCATGATATGCCTCATGCATGTAATTGGTGTATCCTTTGTGAACCCAAGGATTACCCGCATGACAGCATTCTGAATTCGCTCCAACCTTTCAAGATGGTTCTTTGATACTGTCTGCAGCCCCAAACTATACTCAATGAGATAAATTATTAACTGCTGAAAGAGCCTGTATAGCATCCTCTTATCTACCCCGGATGCTGCCATCGCCCTCAATGCATTAAGTCCCCTACCAGCCTCCACCACCAAAGCTTCCACATGATCCTTAAAAGACAAACACCTGTCAAAGGTGATAACCCAAGTACTTCAATTTACTCTCTCTCTCTCTCTCTCTCTCTCTCTCTCTCTCTCTCTCTCTCTCTCTCTCTCTCTCTCTCTCTCTCTCTCTCTCTCTCTCTACCAAGAGGACGTCTATTCAACATTATACCTGGGACATCTGCCTTGACGATCCGGTTATCCTAGGAGTATCACACAACCGATGCCTTGTCTGGGTTTATAACGCGTCCCTACACCACCATGTTTACTGCCACCTGTAAGTCTTCCGCCAAACTGTCCCTGTCTTTATACCAGCACATCATCTGCAAATGTCAAGATTC
Organism: Cepaea nemoralis; assembly: GCA_014155875.1. Classification (NCBI taxonomy): domain Eukaryota; kingdom Metazoa; phylum Mollusca; class Gastropoda; order Stylommatophora; family Helicidae; genus Cepaea; species Cepaea nemoralis. The sequence goes on along the minus strand of JACEFZ010027844.1, from coordinate 78,387 downwards.
TACCAACACCTGGTGTCTCAGTAGCTGCGATTTTTGCTGGTGTAGACATTAAAGAGGACTGGGGACATGGCAGATCCCTGTGGCAACCCAGGTGTAATAGTACAGGGGTCAGAAGTCCAGGAACGCAAGCGCAGTGCAACCTTACGCTGACAAGGCAAGGACAGGCCTCCATGTCCAACAGTGTGTATATCAACCGATCATACCAAACCCTGTTATACGCATCCTCCAGTTTAAGAGCTACCGCCACAGTCTCTTGTTTATCCTGGAAGCTCTCGTAGACATCAAATGCAAAAGTTGCAGCATTGGCCCAGGTATCCTTCCCAGGCCGGTAACTCCCGAGCTTTTGGGAAGCAGATTACGACTTTCCAAATGTCGCTGGAGCCTGCGTGCCACTATTTTTTTGAAGACTTTGCCTATAAATGATTTGCAGGGTTATGATTCGGTATCCATTAAGTCTGGAGTGATCCTTACCTGACTTTGGGAGTGGGACCAGGTAGCTTTGCAGCCAGTCGTGGGATATTTCCGCCGTATTGATGCTTATGTTGAAACAAAGAGCCATCTCCTCCAAGTCTCCATCATTCATGTACTCATATGGGATTACCTCACCTCATCCGGGCCTGGCGCAGTGTCTTTAGCCTACTTCAGAACCAGTCTAATGTCCTCCACCTTAATCTCACAGACCTCCTTCCTAGTGACCCGTAGGCTTCTCTGACGTTATCTCTAATAGCCCTATCTTGCTGATCCGTCTCTTTTAAAAATCGCGCAAGAAGAGCCTCCCCTTTGTCCTTGTCAGTTGTCATAGGTCGGTTGTTATCATCATAAACGGTGCCATGTATACCAGGCATCAGCTGTCTCTTCATCTGTCAGTGCAACCTTCAGAAATTTCCCAATGTCACATCCCCACCGACTTCATTGATAAACTGTTCCCATTTAATCCTCTTTGCCTCAGCTGCCTGGAGTTTAAAATCCTGCACCTTTACTCTTTTATACCTTTCAGCCTCTTCCAATTCTGTGTCAACTGAATTGGTTGCTCTCCGCACCCTCTGCCAATTTCTTATGGCCGCCCTCTTTTCCCTCCATGAACTCTCCACCTCTGGTGTCCACCATGGTGGTTGGGTGAAGATTCTTCTTGTTGGTTTAGATCTTCCCTGTGATCTAAGGCGCCCCAAGAGCGTAGATGGTCGCAATCACAACTGAATGCATTGCTAGCTCTTATAGCCCTAACTGTGCTGGACTTAGATATCAGCACAGAACAGGGGAGGTGGTCGCTCCCATTGTCCCCAAGGACACTCCATTTTATGTCTGATGCCGGCTTTTGGGAAACAAGTGCCAGGTCGATGGCCGTGTCAGGGTCCCTGGGTCTCATTGCTAGCTAGCTGGTGTTCCTTCATTTAAACATACACCATCTGTCTCAAGCAAGGCCTCAGCAAGAGCAATACCCTGTCTATTCTATCCCAACCTGTCCCACTCCTTGGCGCGGGCATTGAAGTCACTACATATCAGATACTTGGAATCAGGGGTTCCACTGAACATTTAAACCAGTTCCAACTCTCTCTCTACTTATGCAAGATTCCCTACTCTGCTGATCCAGAGCAACACACATCTTGGTGACATAGTCATCTACACCGATGGGTCAGTGGTGAGAAACAGACGTAGTGGCTGGGGCTTTATTGCAAAGGCTAATGGACGAGTCTTGAAAAAGAAGAGTCTGGCATATAAGACTACGACCTCCAGCATGATAATGGAGGTGGAGGCAGTAACAGCGGCATTCCGGTGGCTAGAGGAGACTACTGCACCAAACGATGTATTCATTAGGGATTCAAAGAGTATGCTTAGTAAGGTGGAGAAAGAAATGTTTCGTGTGGAATGGCTCTCGTCGCTTCAGAGGTCACAGATTGTTAGAATTGTATGGATATTTTGCCCTGGCCAAGCGGGGGTACGGGGGAATGAACAGGCTGATAGGCTAGCAGGAATGCACCTCTTGGTGGTAGTTTGCCTAGTGGACAAGGGGGGGGGGTGGTCGTGCGCTTGTGGGACCAGGTGGAGAAGGCGGAGGAACAGATTGAGAACCCATATGTGGAAAGAATGAGATTGCGGGAGATCGGCAGGGGTTCTGAAAGAATCTCAAAACAGAGAGGGAAGACCAGAAGAACTTTTAATCAGATAGCTGGTGGGAAGATTAGTAGCATGACTCTCCGCTGGCTGTTAAACGAGGGGACAGAGCACGTATAGGAATGTCCTGAGTGCAGTGATGTCGGTTCTTAACTCAGCTCAACTATATATATATATATATATATATATATATATATATATATATATATATATATATATATATATATATCTGGCTGAGGGGTTACAACACTTTCTCCGTAATCCCGTTTATCACGCAGAGTCTCGTAGCGGGAGAGAACTGGGAGCGGTTCGACCCCCGCTGGTGACTTGCGGGATACTGAGCCGGCCACTCAGAAATCAATGGCAAACTACTGAGCGTAATCTTGCCAAGAAATCAACAGACAGCTGAAAGATGCTGCTGTTGACAGCGATGTCTTGTAAAGGATATGAAAAAAAAAAAATATATATATATATATATATATATATATATATATATATATATATATATATATATATATATATATATATATATATATATATATATATATATATATATGTCATTGGCACCTTGCCGTCTTGACAGACGATAGTTTGTGCTTTAAAAAGGCATAATAACTTTTACCTATGGCGGTAGCAAATGTGACTGATAAGGCCATTTTGCGCTGTAAATGTCCGTTCACAGTGGGTTCATGTGAACACGTGGTCATTTCCACCATCATGCACCATCTTACGTCTCACACGCTCGGTGTGTGACTTATCTGCAATAATTTTCTCCTTTGTCTGAGAAAAAAAAAAGAAGATAAAAATTGGATCCTTATATATATATATATATATATATATATATATATATATATATATATATATATATATATATATATATATATATATATATATATATATATATATATATATATATATATATATATATAAGGATCCAATTTTTATCTTTATTTTCCTGACCCCACCCACTCATATCCAGTATCGAATGCTGTAAACCATCCTTAACCAGTAGAGCCTGCCCATGTCTTCCCTGCCCGGTTGGGTTAATGTAACATGTATGTCCAGGGCACTTAAAAGAGTTTGTCTTCAGTTTTTGTAACATCAGGACATCAAAGTCGAAGACCAGTTTCTCCACTACTGGTCCTCGTTGCTTTGCACTACGGCAATTCCAATACCCAACCCGTACATGTTTGAGTCCCGTTTTCCTTCTACCTCTTCTGCCTTTTCCTTCTCCCCTCTCCCCTACCTCTTCTCCTCCGCTTCATTCTCTCCCCGCTGGCTGTTGTCAAAAGTATCGAGCACAAAGCACGTACTCCGTTGCTTCGGCGATAATACTTTTTAATTTCCATAGTTGGTTTGATCTGAAGACAGGAACTAACCTGCCACCCCAGTAGAGCCTGCCTGCTGGGGAAGGAGCAGGTGATGTTCATGAGGAGTCAATACGCCTGGCGCCGCCCCGCCCGCATACCAGACTTTCCACGTTCACGACCAGCTCACCCGTGGCCATTCAGTCCTTGGCACGTCGGTCCACCTTGAACTTGGGGGTTTATATTCAGAGTTTTCCATCTCCTAGATTGGCTGCTATAATAGCTGACGGGCCCCATCTAACCGGGATCAAGAGGTTCATTTCTGGAGAACACAGTAGATCAATGTACACGGGGAACAAAAACAATGTGACACAATATCTATCAAATAGTACAGAATACAATACATAGCTAAAGTCACTACACAACACTGTGTTATTGCGTGAAGAAAGCCCAGATGGCAACGTCGGTAATGCTTTTCTATTCCAATGGCCGCCACAAACTGTTCCCAAGTTACATATCTAACTCCAACGACATTCATGGAACACACTTCAGCTGCCAGAGCTCATTCAATAGTGAAATTGTTTGTGTATGATGCCACTGTGTTGGCATCATCAAGAAATTCAGCCGTATTACAACAGATGTTTCCTGTCTTATCCCGTGCTACTATGAAGCGCACAAACATATTTAAGTGTTTCAGATGCAGCCCAAACCATAATGTACTGTGTGAATGTTTCGGCCTCAGTGTAAGAGAGGTATCCTGTAAATCATCATGACAAGTGGCATCATTCTCATCTGTCAAGAAATCAGGACCGCCTACGTCCAGTCCAGTGAACGCCACATTCACAAACTGACACCCAGGAATAAAGCAATATATATATATATATATATATATATATATATATATATATATATATATATATATATATATATATATATATATATATATATATATATATATACAAGGGGCTTCTCATAAGACTTTAGCATGACCATGAAAGAGTAGGTGGAGGAAATTTAAATTTGGCATATGTATAGCTCATTCAATTTGTAATGGACATATGAATTATGAATTTCCCTCTTAAACTGGTTTTCCCGATATGGTGCATGGCACAACAGACCCTATTGACCAGATCTCTACACCCAACGGTTTGTCAGAACAATGGAGAAATCAGAAGCCAGGACTGTGATAAAATTCTTGATGTTACAGGGAAAAACCTCTACAGAAACACACAGGGAGATGGAGCCATTGTTTGGGGAAGTCTGTCCTTCGTATGCTTCTGTAAAAAATTGGTGTTTGCACTTTAAGTGTGGCTGTTCCCAAGTTGTTGATCTGCTAGATCAGGACGACTGTCCCCAGAGTGCAATGACGCACATGCTGCAAAAGTGAAGAAAATCATAGACCGGGATAGGAAAATGGCAATTGCAGAGATACCGGGTTCAGCAAAACTGAGTAAGAGTACAGTTTTTAGAATTTTACACAACAGACTTGAACATGAGAAAAGTGTGTGCCAGCTGGGTCCCGCGCCTGCTGACATGTGAACAGAAACAAACACGGGTTGATTGCTGTGGCCAGTTGCTCAACATGTGGCGGTCGAAAAACACATGTTGACGACCATGGTGACGGTAGATGAGACTTGGATTCACCATTATGACCCAGAATGCAAAATTGCCAGTGTGCAATGGAAAATCCCGGGCTCGCCAACTCATGTCGTGTCAAGAGCACAAAAATCTGCAAGAAAAGTGATGATGACTGTTTTTTGAGACGTCAAAGGTGACAAATGAAAAGATTACATACTTCATGGCAACGAGGTTAATGGGCAGTACCATGCAGATCTTCTTATCAAACTAAGAAAGCCTATGACCAGAAAACGAGGGATAGCGCATGTCGGATGTATAGTTGATAGCTCAACCCCAAAGAGATAAAGGGTACTAAGTTCCTCTTTCTCAATGTGATCCTGCCCGTTTTAATTAATTTAGCTGTTACTGTCACAATGGTTTGAGATCATTAATAGAGTTTCGGAGAACCGAGGAATACCTCCAGGAAAACAATGAAGTTTTACTGAGTATTCCAAATGTCATTTTGGTGGTTCCTTGCCTCTCCTCTACCAACTAAATAATTATTAATCTAGGGTTGTTACTTAAAACAATTTTACTACGACAAGAAAAACACTCAATAGATGACTTGATCTCAATTTTATGATTTAATAAACATAAACTGGGTTGTTGAACAGTACATAAAAAAATACAATCCCATTCAATACAACAATGTCATCTACATATATTTATAACTGTCCGTCACTGATGTGCCAAATATAATATTATATCACCAGATATATATCTGTCTTTCAATTACATGTACTGCTCCTCATCTACTGGCATGTGTGTAATCTGAAAAAAAAGTAACTGGATACAATCCTGTTTCTCCACTTCTAGGTTTGTGGATCCCTTGTGGCGATCTCTCAATGAATTTGTTATTTTCTCTTTTTGGTGTTTATCTGTTCCAGGTCTGAGCAGAATATTGGCTCTCGTTTTCCACTTCTCTACATAGAGTAAGTAAATTTTGATACCTGTCCTTTGCAGAGGAAAATCTTGCAGGTGAATAGCTTTCTGCACTACTCTATCAATGGCATCACTCAACAAGGTGCTCACTCAACAAGGTGCTACATTCACAATGTGCTGCATTCACAAAGTGCTGCATTCACAAAGTGCTGCATTCAACATAGTCAGGTCTGGATATAACTGGATCTAGACATTCCCTGAAATTTCAGCAATCAACATACATCTAATCACATCCTTAAGAAGACATTAGAATTGAAATCCTGTAAACTTCTAAGAACACAACAAGTGAAATCAATAAAATAAATCTTGTTCCTAGAGACAAATAAACATAGGAGAAAGATAGTCTTGGTGTTCTCAATTAGTTATCACCAATATAATTATTTGCTCTCCATCCAATCTTCCACTATCGGGTGTTCAAGGTTTAAACTAGCAGATGTGCAGTTTCATCTTCACCTATGCATGTCCTCAGGATCTCCAGATTAAGTATACCTTGATTGATTTGGAATTTGACAATTATGTTGACCACCTCTTCTGTACCTAGTTATTTTATCCACATCTTCTTCCATTAATGAAAAAGGGTCTCATACATTAAGGGTTTTAGAAATCATTCCCTATTGCAATGAGTAGTTGCTTATAAACAATATAAGTACATCATGGTATCAATTCTTGTGTAGTATTCAGGTGAATTCTTTTCTAATCAAAAGTTTTAAGCCGAGTATATCCCCCTTCGTCACCGTGTCTTTACTATGATGGTACTTCATTTATCATCATCATTCTCATTATTATCATCATCATTGTTATTACAATCACATCATCAATCTCATCATTATCATTATATCATTCTCATCATCATCATTATCATTACAATCATCTACTTCATTACAATCTTCTGGACACTAGATCGTATGTTGCAACAATAGTGACATGAAATACAAAGTGGTGTGTTGCTTCAGATACAAAACCATATGCTTGTAGTACGTGTAATGTAATATGGGTTGTGTCGTGCTTAGGGCACATACCGAGATGATGGTACCATGAATGATATTTAATACAAAGTGGTGTCATGCGTCGGCGTGCACTAAATGATTAATTAATGTTTGGGTTATACCGAACATGTTCTCTTGTGATAGACAGGACATTATACATCAAAGTTGCCTTCTATCATGAGATTGATAGTTAGCTTATACTCTCTCTTGGCGTGTACTTCTCTTCACTCATACTCCTCATTCATCAGAAATAATATTTATATGTGCATGGATGATCATTTCACTTATCCATCGGACATAATATTCATATGTGTATGGAAGATCATTTCGCTCACCCATCAGACATAATATTCATATGTGCATGGATGATCATTTCACTCATTCATCAGACATGATATTCATATGTGCATGTGTGATAAGTAATTATACTTATGTGATTTCCCATTGAAAACTTTAAATGTTAACACCATTGACACAATGAAATCTCAATCATTCCTCAGACACAGTCATATCTGTATAAATAACAATTAAGCATATGTGTGTGCTTTACACGGAATACATTCACAAATTCAACCACAACGACATCACACTGGAATCAAAATCACTCCATCAGAAATTATAATATTTTCCTGGATGATGCTTAGTCATTACTGATGTGGTTCACTAATGATACATTCACACCTGTTTAACAATAATGAAATCACCCATGAATCACCACAGGCATGCTTCCATCAATTACATAGAATTATGTGATCATTAGGCATAATTATGAGAGTCACAAATGATGATTCCTCATGTTTAATAGTAATGAAAATACACATGGATCACCACATGCTCTCATCAAATACATATAATTATGTGATACACCCAATCCACATTCATTCATCATGCATCATAACCATTCTTGCATGGCGGTTGATTAAGCATTATTATGTGGCACAAATATTAATTCCACATGTTTAACAACAATGAAAATACATTGCCTCACTACGTGGGTGCTTTACCCACCACACAAATTTATGATACATATAGAAATCTATTTACATCTCATGTGCTCATGTACTTTCCTGTTACACATTACACTAATTTCTCTTACCAGTGTTAGCACATGTAAAATAGTTTTTTTTTTATTAGTGAACTAAGTATTCTTAGCTTCCTAAATCTAAGTTACTCACCAACTTCTAAATTACTGCTGATTCAGTTTAACTACTTAAGAATACAATGTACAACCTAGGTCTAATGTTTACACATTAAATAATTTATTTACTAGAAGAAAAGAAAACTCACTGGGTTGTCCTAATGTACAGTCTCACAGTTCAACTGTAACTATGATAACTGCATATTTTATTTAGTTTCTACTAAATTAATTTCTTAAGAATAATCACGTGGTTTACAACACATTGACTTTCCAATCCTTCTTTTTGGGAAAGGCTCACTTCTTAAACTAATATAAATTAAAACATTGTGTACCTCATTCGCATAGAATGGCTTCACAACACATGTCAACACCAAGAAGTCAGGCTTTCAATTTGGTTGAATTTCCCAATAAACTGCTTGCTGGTTTTCTGGTCCTTCTTTATCTCTAGATTTTAATTTTCTAACGTGTTCGTAGCGAGGTGAGAAGCTAACATTTTCTGCAGGCACAGTCGGCCTTTCTTCTGGTCCGTGATGACGAGTTGTGGTTTGTGCAAAGAAGCCATGAGACCGGTTGTTGCTGTTTTTATCTCAGCTTTTTCCGTTCCAAGTTTTGGCTTTCACGTGGACCACGAGTCTGTCCTTGTAAATTTAGGATTGTAGAAGTAGGGAACAAACCAACGCTATTGCGGTGTCAACCTTGATTGTTGTACGGAGAATATTTACACCCACGTTACTGCTTGTGAAAAAATATATTACAGCGCGTACGCAAACTCTGCCTTTGCTTCAAGACAACGCGCCCTCCCATAAAGCACGGCTTGTGCTGCAAACTGCCAACGATTTGAATATTGACATTTTTCCACACCCACCATATTCTCCGGATTTGGCTCCATCAGAATATTTTCTTTTCCCAAAACTTGAAGAAAAAAAAAAAAAAAAAAAAAAAAACAGCTGAAAGGAAATCGTTCTGACAGTGACGAAGATGTCATACTGGCTTGTGATAACTGGTTTAGTTCGAAAAATAGGTTGTTTAAATTTGAAGGTCTTTTCAATGTTATGCAGAGATGGCAGAAATGCATAAATTCAGGTGGTGGCTACATTGAGAAGGAATAAGCACTGTGCCAAATTTCAATTTTCTCCGCCTACTCCTTCATGGTCAGGTTAAAGAGTTATGAGAAGCCCCTTGTATATATAGCCTCGGAAACAGAATCAGCATCTAACTGTTTTTGATTTATCCAAATTAATAATAACTGTTCGTCATCTTCAATTGTTTGCGATCTCTATTTCGTTAGCACAATTCATGCCTTTCACTACATTAGCCTCCTTTATTTCTTCCTTCTTTGCCATAATAGAACTTATAGTAGATCGCGACTTCCCGCACATGCGGCAGATTTCAGACATCTAAATGCCGCTCTCGTATTTTTCAATGATTTCCTTCTTCAACTCGATCGTGTTTCTGGCCTTCTTCTTCGAAGGGCTGCTGGCTCTGGAAACTTTCTTTGGTCCCATGATGGAGCTAAAAGTAAAGGGTTAACTTACTAGTAAGTGATGCTTACATAACGAGAAACATAGCCAAAATGAGCAGAAAAACGAATGAGGCCCTTTGTTTTCGCAAAATTAGCAGTGGGCGCACAGACTAGATCCGTGGCAACGGAGGAACCCCGAGGCAAATATTTCGACGAAAAAATCAACGAAAACCGAAATCGACGAACACCGAAGTCAACGACAACCGAGGTCCGACTGTGTGTGTATATATATGGCTCGGAACGCTGAAGAAGATATATATATATATATATATATATATATATATATATATATATATGTGTGTGTGTGTGTGTGTGTGTGTGTGTGTGTGTGTTACACTCATCTGTTTCCTTGTTACAGACTTGTCACGTCTGTTGCCGAATACCTCGTGTATGGTTATAATAAAGATGTTATACACCTCCCTCTTTAGAGGTCAGTATGCCCGACTTCAGCACGCAGTTTTTGTAAGGTTTCTCTCCTATGTGGGGTGACAGGTTCGAATCCCGGTCAGTAATTATATTTATTGTTATGTTGTCTAGTGTGTCCTCTAGTCTCTACTTCGATCTTCTAATTCAATGAGCATCAAAATATACATGTGTGTTTATTTATGATTATTCTAACCAGGACGTGAAACTTGGTACTAGACACTTTTTATAATTTTCTTTGAATTGCTTGCGAATGGTGCCTGGCAACCTGCTTCATATGTCGTGACCTAGAATATATGACGGCTGTACACTTCACACACCAATGCTAGTTTCTGCTATGGAATTAACATAATCTTTAATTTCCAGCACATTCCAGATTCCATCCATGATAGTGGAATCTATCTTTGAGTGGGTTAGGTTAGTTTGTTTTGTTTTTAAAAAAAAATAGTTTACCAGAGCAGTGGCCTTGCGGTCTACTCTTTGCAATTTCTAACTACCAGGGGATTTTTAGCGTTCGCAATTCATCAGTTAAGGCTAGCTATCCTATCTGACTTTCCAAGAGACCAGGGAAAACTATCATGACATCATTATAATCTAAAGGTTCTTGTAAACACACGGAACTGTATGCGGAGTTTCGAACCAGGTAATTACTGCACCTGAAACGGACCCAATAACGCCTCCATCTTGACTTGTGTAAGTTAAACGGCAGCCCTCCTTGAAACTGCTTTAATTTGTAAATATTTCACTGTCACATTTTAAAATAATGGAAACCCCTCGTGTTTCCATGTTTAAATTTGAAAGAGTTGGCTGTGCTGGTACTGGCGTACTTTCTTCACGCCACCACTCCGCTGTGTTGGCGACGGTGTCAATATTTCCCTGGAGTCCAGGAGACAGTGCAATCGGAAAGCTGTCTTCTTTTTGTTCTTTCCTGTCTTAAGTGCGGCCGGTTGATTGACAGCAAGGGACCCGAGACGCAATCTATTTTTGGTTTGGGGGAGGGGGTGATCAGGATGGGGGAGTAGGTTACATTAGAAGGAAGGGAGGATTAAAAGTAATCATTCATTGACGGATAAAACCACAAGGGAAAAAAATGAGGTAAAATATGAATTTATGTCATGCCAGGTCGGTATTTAAACCGAGACGTTGTGAGACCCGGCTGTCTTTCGCACTGTCCGAGTTGTGAGGCCCATCCATTTCGGACACAGTACGGACCACCGTTTCTCCAAGTTGCCGCAGCTTCGTTTGTGGACTATTTGACACGGTAAGAGGCCATTATTATATTGTCAGTTCATATTGTGTACATTACTGGCTCTGATTCTTGGGGACGGCAAACGCGTTTTACAATTCCCCGAAATACGGAGCTGAGGGTTTGAAATCAGCTGTAGACGGTCTGGAAGCAGACCATCTTGCGTAGATGTCGTTGATATGGATGTCGGTCGTTCCGAAAGCAATGGCAAATTGCTGAACGTACAAATTACCTAGTAAATCACACACACACACACACACACACACGCGCGCGCGCGCATTAGTTGCATATTCGTTACAGAACGCCACAGTGAACCCCATCAGTTTTGGGCAGTTTGTTAGTTCTTGGCAAGTTTACGTTCAGAAGTTTGTCATTCCTTTCTGAACGACGGACATTCATACCTTTGTATGAAAACCAACGCAAGGCGGTCTGCTGCCAAATCTCCCGCAGCTGTGTTTTGACAGCGGTATGCCGGATTACGAACTACATTCGTGACTCATTCGCCACAGAGCCGGCTAAATAAAGGACATGCAATTAATGTGAATGTATACATTTGGTGCTTCGTAGTTTCTATAACCGTCTCGGAAAACTCCACAACTTACACCGGTGGACTTTCTAACACGGTTAGTGGACATTACGCCCGTCTGTCAACTTGGTAGATATAAGTTCGAATTCCACATCGGGACGAATATTTTTTTAGAATTGATCTGGGCCAGCAGGTCGCCCTAACCTAAAATTGGTACCAGGGAATATCTTGAGAAGTAAAAGTGGTAAATGTCATACTGCTCACATCGCCCTCCTTGTGCCGATTGGTTTATACAAATATCTATCTACACCGTACATCCGATGCGATTTAAGGGAGGTAAAAGTGTATTTTTAATGACTGTGCAGTGTTTGAAAATATTGCCGGTCCAAGTTTTGTATCTGCTTATTATGTTGCATGAACTTTACAGAGGGTGAATACAAAACTTGAACCGGCAATATTTTCAAACACTGCACAGTCATTAAAAATACACCTTATACAAATACATATCTAGCACCATATGTCCTATGCTATTTAAGGAAAGTACGAGTTAAAGTGTCCATTATACTTTTTAGTGGATATTATAACTGTTTAGTTCATAATATGCACCCCTAGTGGATCGTGGTTTCAATCGTGGACTTTATGACGCGGTAAGGGGAAATTCCAGTTGATTAAACCATAGTGGGGTCATTGTAGTGTCTGGAAAAACTGCTGGCGCTTAAACACAGACGGCCTAATAAAATGTTGCACGAGTTGAGTTGAGTTGAGTTGAGTTGAGTTGAATTGAGTTGAGTTAAGAACCGACATCACTGCACTCAGGACATTCCCATACGTGCTCCGTCCCCTCGTTCAACAGCCAGCGAAGAGTCACACTACTAATCGTTCCCACCGCTATCTGATTGAAAGTTCTCCTGGTCTTCCCTCTCAGTTTTGAGATTCTACCAGAACCCCTGCCAACCCCCAACAATCTCATCCTTTCCACATACGGGTTCTCAATCTGTTACCTCCATCTTCTCCACCTGGTCCCACAGGCGCACGACCACCTGCCCATAGGTAATCGACCACCAAGAGGTGCATTCCCTGCCGTAAGTAGATCTGAGGCGTGTAAATGGATTCTTTACTTGTGTTTCCCATGTACGTACCCGCTGGGGTTATGCCGAGGTTGGTCATGTGTCGAAAAAAGAAAGGGGCCGAAACATTCGGCGAGAGGGAACCCTTCTGATGATCAGAAACCTCCCATCGTACTCGCTCCGCGGCGGAGTTTTTACCAGGATTTTATGGCTTGGTCAAATTCTAAGCTTTGTTTACAAAAGATAACTTTTATAACACCCAGACACTCCACCCGATTGCCCACAGGGACATAAGGCATTGTGAACGTAAAAAGAAACCCGCAGGATTTCATGGCGTGGTTATATTTTAAGGTTCTATTTATTTTTTTTAAAGGATCACTTTTATAAGACCCGGAAACATTCATAAGAAGTCGAGTATTCACTCATATATCGCCATCATCATCATGTGCCATGTAGGCGTGGGCGGTCATGGTTCGTTATCTCATAATACCATGAGACGCTTGGATCAGGTCTAAGTTCTTGTGCCACCCGCCATTTTTCCGAACATGCAGCCCACAACACAAACCACCGCGGATAGATTGAAAAGCATTTAGCATGAAATCCACAGCTCACAGTGTCACGCCAAGCACTCAGCTCAGTAGCTTGGTTACGAAATTATGTATTAAACGTCCAAAACGAGGAAAATGCGTAAGTAAGCCGTAGCCAGAAGCACAAATACGCATAGTCCTTAACGGATCGCCCACTTGTCAGCTATAAATTAAGAGTAATACATTTCGAGACAAAAATGACAAATAATATGCCACAAAGAAAACACGAGTAATAACAAAACTTGAAACAAAAATGCAATATAAAATATACGGAAGAAATGAATGCGATTAAACTTGCACAAATAGATACAGATTTGAAATCTGAATTAAAAACATTAAGACTTGCAAACCATTGTGAATAACTGAAGATAAATAAACCTAATGTAAATGATAGTTGAGTTCAGTTGAGTCAAGAACCTGCATCGTGTCATTCGGGACATTCTGTCCTCATATTCAACAATCAGCGAAGAGACCCAAGACTAATGACACAAGATGCAAGCCGGGCTTTCTTCGGAAAACTGATTGTTTCCCAGACCCTCTGGTCACTTCCTGTCTTATTATTCTCTCCAGACAATAAGAGGCATCTGTTTCCATTATACCCAAAACCCATGAATCAATGGTTCTCAACCGGTGGGGAATCCCCTCCCCCTTCCAGGGGAAAATTTAGGGTTTCCATGGGTGGGGGGGGGGGGGGGGGGATTAAGATTATTTCAAGATTGCGTTAACACACAAACCGATTACTTGATATTGTTTTTCCCTCCATACTGTTTACGGTTCTGTACTTCTTCCACTTCTGAAATTCGTTTTATAACGTAAGTAGACCCGCAAATCACGTTTTATGTAGACGTCTAGACTTGTTCTAGTATGTGTTATTAAATTTAGCTTCCGTTTTTACGTATAATGTGTAGGGGCAGGGGGAAATTAAATGGAGGAAATACGAAAATAAGGGGGGGGGGTGTGACATTCTGAATATATGGTGAAAGGGTGCATGGGCCAAAAAAGGTTGAGAACCACTGCCATAAAGGATCAGGACCACATTTGCCTGATCATGCACCAACACTCCACTCAGGGGTGCAGATCCAGTCAGTGTGATGCCTGCTCGTTTCCCTACACACCAGCATGTGCTGGTATAAAGAGCCAACTGACGCCCTCCACCCCTTAACGATTAATGAAACTGCTGAAGAAAGAAAGATTCATAAACTTGTCCGGGAAGTGAAAATAACATACCTAAAATGTGATTGAATGATTGATTGATTGATTGATTTAGGAACCGACATCACAGCATTCGGGACATTCCCATAAGCGCCCCGTCCCCATCCTCAGCAGCCAGCGAAGAGTTCCAACGCCAATAGTACCAGTAGCAATCTGATTATATGTCCGCCTCGCCTTTCCTCTGAGCGTCGAGCGTCGGCCAGATCGCCCTCGTCACTCCTCAAATGTGAAATGGTGATTAATGCATCTCACGGTGAACAAACACATCAATGAACTTCCCGGAAGAAACACGGATGGAAAAAAATAAACATAGGAAAATAACCTCATGGAATAAATTAAGGTTAATAAATGTGAAAAAAGAAATGAAGATTTGGAATCATAAAGGAAGAAACGAATATGAATAAACTAGAAGAGGAAATATTGAAAATAAATAAATTTGAAGGGTGTACAAAAAAATTAATAAAAAGGGAAAGAAAACAATGAATATTAATAAACCTAGATGAAGCAAGGAAAAAAAGAAGATTGACAAAGCCGAACGAGGAAATGAAGATGAATAAACCGGAAGGAAAAAAAATATTAAATAAACATAAAGAAGGAAATTAAGAGTGACAAAGATGAAGAATAATGAACCAGAAGACATGAAGAGGAATAAACCGGAAGGGAAAACAAGGTTAAATAAAACTGAAAATAGATGAAGATTGACAAAGCAACAAAATTAATCACGTAGGAAGTGGCAAAGAACAACGTGAAATAAGCCACAAAGTGTACGTGCCACGACTTCGTATTACGAGAAAAAAATTAAAGAACGTTGGGCACAGAGTTTATTGTATGGCGATAAATTGTCTTCCCTTTTCCGGCTTCCTTTATTTGACACCGAATAACTTTTCACGTTTTGTTTACAACTGAACGCCCGACTACTTACTTCCCTTTGGTGTAGGAACAAGACAATTTGGTTGCCGATTCCGTTCACTGTATGCTGAAATTAGTATCTGCGATTGTATAGTTATTGTTATTATTATTACTGTTGTTGTTGTTGTTATTATTATAAAGGTCGGAATGGCAGACGGATAAGAGTACTTGTTATTAAACTTCCGGTATGCTAATGACAGGATAGCGGGTTCAACCCCTACACCGGACACTTGGACTAAAATGTTGACTTTTGGTCTTTGATTTGGGAAAGTAAATTACTAGTACCTCAGAATTCAGAGTCGGTTCACCTGATGGCGGGAGGACAATGTTAATCATCATCATCATCATCATCATCGTCGTCATCTTCATCCCGTGCCTTGCCGGCTGGCATGGGCAATCTTGCCTCTACAAATTGCGATCTCAGACGGCAGGGATCAATTCGTGTCTTGACTCCCTTCTGTGGTATGGCACACGACTGTCAATAATTTTTTCACACTGTTCTCCTCTATTTCTCTTTCCTCAAATCTGTCCGGTTGTCACAACATGTTTCCAGTTTTTGTCTTCTCATAATCTAGCTAGAAAATTATAACGGCTTTTTTTTTTTTTTTTTGATGTTTGTGATAAGTTGTCTTTATCACTTACCTTCCTTCAAAATTTCGAGATTGCTCATTTTGGCTGTCCAATTAATTTTCACAATTCTGCTATAAAACCACATCTCCAAAAGCTTGCAGGGATTTTTTCGCCTGTTTATTAATTGTCCAGGATTCGCACCTATATGTTAAAATTGGTTCCATGTAACATGCAAGAACTCTTTTTCTAAATTTCCAGGATTAGAGGCATGATTGTCTTAGGAAAATACAGCGATGGTTTCCCCTTGTCCTCCGCCGGTTTGTGTATGGTTGACACTGGTAATAGGGAAAGCTAATCCACACCCAAAAATCAGCCCAGTGCACACCCCAATAGAGGCAACTAGTACTAGTACTTGTGGACTATGCAAGGGTTCAAAGCTAGCAAATAGAACAAACCAATATTATTATTATTATTATTATTATTATTATTATTATTATTATTATTATTTGCATATCCTATTTACAGGACATAGCTGTCAACACCAGCATTTTACTGCTGTTGTTGATGTCTTGGCAAGTTTTACGTTCAGTAGTTTATTATTATTATTATTACTATTATTATTATTATTCAACAGAATGTTTTTCCGTAGTGAATTAGAATAACGAAGACACAAACAATAGATTGCACGATTTATTGCCTGGCATATTTCGCTCGTTGGGAACATACAGCAGAAATCACACAACATAAACTAAAGTAATTAGATAAATCCTTCAAGCTGAGATATGCAGAACACATATTCACACAGAAAATAGCAGAAGCGATCGCCATTAATTTACAGAAGCCATTTTTGTTCAAACAGAAAGATATGATAGTCAGTGTGGAATTATCGTGTGAATTCATACCATTCCGGTATTCTTCACATCCTCCTTGTAATTTGTTTATTTTCATTTCTTCTTCGTTGCTTATTATTCGTTATTTCATCGTTGTCATGTATTAATACTGATTTCTTCCTTATGGCATATTTATATTAATTTATTCTCCGTTATAGACATTTCCTCATTCTGGTCTATTATTAATCATTTCCTCCTTTTATGTTCGCTGTTTTCATTGTGTATATGATTGTGTATATTCGCTTGTTCAACATGAAAACAACTATTTATCGTGTCTTCTGTTTGTTAGTTTTTTTTTTTTTTTTTTAAATTATATTTTCAATGATTAATTACAGTGTAACTCGTTTCATTCACTCCTTATATTGCACTAGTGATCAATCGTTCCTTACGTGATATTAATACTTGTTTGTTCCGTAGATTGTGTTAACCATCATATGTTCATTGGATTGTATTAATTATGAATAGTTATTGTGATTGTATTGACTATCATTTATATTTTTAAGATTGTATTAACCATATTCGTTCCCGGTATCGTATTAACCATCAGTCATTCTTTAGATTGTATTAGCCATCAATTGTTTTTTAAATTGTATTAACCGTCATTTATTTCTTAGATTGTATTAACTATAATTTATTCCTTAGACTATTAATAATCATTTGTCCATCATTTATTCCTAAGATTGTATTAGCCATCAAACGTTTTTTTTTTTAGATTGTATTAACCATCTTTACCCCGGGAAGGTTAACCCGGTCAACAAATGCTCGCAGACGTCGGATGTGTCGGCCTAACGGCGCAAGAACGCAGCTCTGCTGTAAACAGGCACAACGCAATCACGTTCGAAAATAAACAACCTCCGGTTGAACGCAGAAGAAGATGAAGAAGAAGACGAAGAAGAAGAAGAAGAAGAAGAAGAAGAAGAAGAAGAAGAAGAAGAAGAAGAAGGAGGAGAAGAAGTAGAAGAAGAAGAAGAAGAAGAAGAAGAAGAAGAAGAAGAAGAAGAAGAAGAAGAAGAAGAAGAAGAAGAAGAAGAAGAAGAAGAAGAAGAAGAAGAAGAAGAAGAAGAAAGAAGAAGAAGAAGAAGAAGAAGAAGAAGAAGAAGATGAAGAAGAAGAAGAAGAAGAAGAAGAAGAAGAAAGAAGAAGAAGAAGAAGAAGAAGAAGAAGAAGATGAAGAAGAAGAAGAAGAAGAAGCAGAAGAAGAAGAAGAAGAAGAAGAAGAAGAAGAAGAAGAAGAAGAAGAAGAAGAAGAAGAAGAAGAAGAAGAAGAAGAAGAAGAAGAAGAAGAAGAAGAAGAAGAAGAAGAAGAAGCAGAAGAAGAAGAAGAAGAAGAAGAAGAAGAAGATGAAGAAGAAGAAGAAGAAGAAGCAGAAGAAGAAGAAGAAGAAGAAGAAGAAGAAGAAGAAGAAGAAGAAGAAGAAGAAGAAGAAGAAGAAGAAGAAGAAGAAGAAGAAATATTATCCATCATTTGTTCTTCAGATTGTATTAACCATAACGTATTCCTTAGAATGTAATAATCATCAGTTGTCTACCGTCTATTCCTTAGATTATTAACCATCATTTATTCCTTAGATTGTTAACCATCATTTATTCCTTAGATTATTAACCACCATTTATTCCTTAGATTGTTAACCATCATTTATTCCTTAGATTGTTAACCATCATTTATTCCAGAGATTATTAACCATCATTTATTGCTTTGATTGTATTAACCACCGTTCGTTTCATAGACTGTATTAACCATCATTAGTTTCTTAAACTGCATTAACCATTATTCGATTCTTAGTCTGTTTTAACCATCAATTACGTCTTAGATTGTATTAGCCATCACTGATTCATTAGACTGTATTGACCTTGGTTCGTTCCTTAGACTTTATTAACTATCAATTATTTCTTAGATTGTACTAGTCTTCATTGATTCCTTGTATTAACCATGATCCGTTCCTGAAATTGTGTTAACCATTATTGATTCCTTAGACTGAAATAACCATAATTGATTCCTTAGATTGTGCTGACCATCATTAATTCTTTAGAGAATAATAATAGGTTTCTTTTTTTTAATAATAACTTTTCTACAGGACTGTCTAACATTTATTTCCTTCTCACGGCTTACTGCATTTTTAATCCTTCAGTTTGTTCAATTCCATTTGTTCCATAGAGTATATTCATCACAATCCTATACTAGTTGCCTACATTGTCACCATCGACAGAGGAACGAAGAAGAAGAAGAAGAAGAAGAAGAAGAAGAAGAAGAAGAAGAAGAAGAAGAAGAAGAAGAAGAAGAAGAAGAAGAAGAAGAAGAAGAAGAAGAAGAAGAAGAAGACTACATCCCAATATCCGGAGGGAAGTCAGGATTGGAAAAAGATATATTTAGCACAATACATATAAATGGGTGCACTTGAGTTAGTAAGTCAATGTATGTCGTTTCCTTTGTCTGTGGAAATAAATGCGTCCATTGTTT
This sequence comes from Cepaea nemoralis, assembly GCA_014155875.1. Taxonomy (NCBI): domain Eukaryota; kingdom Metazoa; phylum Mollusca; class Gastropoda; order Stylommatophora; family Helicidae; genus Cepaea; species Cepaea nemoralis. The sequence continues at coordinate 58,875 of JACEFZ010027844.1, read as the reverse complement.
CCGTCTATTTCAAACTCTCGGTCTTTCCCCATTCTTTTATTACGCTAGGGTTACTTATCTCTGCCGTTTCATTGGTTCGTTCCTATTTCCCCCATTTTCAATGTCACTTTGGTGCGACCAACCACAAATCTACATGTCTAAAATACAAACTTATGAAAGAAACTCTGAAAACAAACACAGGAAAAGGCAACGCCTTACGTAAATCTATTTGTCAACAATGAGAACAACGGCGTTTAATAAACAGCCAAGTTGGTTAGCATTGGCCGTAAAGACACTGAGTTTCCGTGGACAATATTTGAATTAAGCTGCAGCTATTTTTAGACGGTACTTTTCCAAGGGGAATCCCCTAGTCCAAGTCAGATAACTTTCAGATCGCTTCCTCATTGTTGTCCTCGCTACGTCCTTGACATACAAGAATGATGAAACTGTCCGTCCTGCCACACTCGCCTTCTGACCTCCGAGTTAACTTTTTTTTTTTTTTTTTCGCGTTTCCATCCTGTTTCAGGATATTGCGGTCAACACCAGCATCTTTCAGCTGTATGTTGATTCCTAGGCTAGATTACGCTCATCAGCACGCCACGACTTTCTGAGCGAGTTAACGCCTGTAATAAAAGCAGCAGTTAGTGTCTGCCTCATTCCCGTATGGTTGTTTTGTTGGTGGGATGAAGATGGTTGATGCCTTGGCTAGCTTAAGTTCGTTACTGCTGAGTTGGGGGATGAATTTAAGAGGAGACTGAGCCACACAGGGCAGTGCCAAACACAATGTAGCTTTGGACGAAACAAACATTGATGGCGGGAAAAGAAAAGTATGGGTGTGTCACAGTTATGACTTAAACTTAAAAGTTGTTAATATGGTTTCAGACATGTCATATTAAAACGCAAAGATAACATTTCGGTGATGTATACGTCAATGACAGACTCGGGAAGTGGTTTAAGACGATTAATCAGCCCATAGCAGTTAATCATTTAAAACATGGCGGTGTCTGCTACCCAAGGGCCTCTGCTGGGTGAGTGGGTTACTGCTGGGTGAGTGGGTGACTGCTGGGTGAGTGGGTTACAAGGTTGGTTGCATAGACTTTACAAGACATCGCTGTCAACAGTATCATTTTTAGCTGTTTACGTTCAGTAGTTTGCCATTATTTTCTGAACACCCGGAACACATACCAATGTGTGAAAACCAGTACAAGGCGGTCCGCTGCATAATCGCTCGCCGTTGTGTTTCGAACGCGGTTTGCGGGATTACGAATTGCGCCTTTGGCTCCTTCGCCTTTGATATGTTGATAGGGAAAGGTCATCCACACTCATAAGCCGGCGGTTACATGGTAATTGGAGTAAATTAGAGGATACTGTTACTGCAATGAGACGTATCAGACAGAGGGTAAGTAAAGTAACTAAAGGACACTGTTCCTGCCGTGAGGAGTATTAGACAGAGGGTAAGTAAAGTAACTAAAGGACACTGTTCTTGCCGTGAGGCGTATCAGACAGAGGGTAAGTAAAGTAACTAAAGGACACTGTTCCTGCCGTGAGGAGTATTAGACAGAGGGTAAGTAAAGTAACTAAAGGACACTGTTCCTGCCGTGAGGAGTATTAGACAGAGGGTAAGTAAAGTAACTAAAGGACACTGTTCTTGCCGTGAGGCGTATCAGATAGAGGGTAGGTAAAGTAACTAAAGGACACTGTTCCTGCCGTGAGGAGTATTAGACAGAGGGTAAGTAAAGTAACTAAAGGGCACTGTTCCTGCCGTGAGTCGTATCACATAGAGGGTAAGTAAAGTAACTAAAGGACACTGTTCCTGCCGTGAGGCGTATCAGACAGAGGGTAAGTAAAGTAACTAAAGGACACTGTTACTGCAATGAGACGTATCAGACAGAGGGTAAGTAAAGTAACTAAAGGACACTGTTCCTGCCGTGAGGCGTATCAGATAGTGGGTAAGTAAAGTAACTAAAGGACACTGTTCCTGCCGTGAGTCGTATTAGACAGAGGGTAAGTAAAGTAACTAAAGGGCACTGTTCCTGCCGTGAGGCGTATCAGATAGAGGGTAAGTAAAGTAACTAAAGGAAACTGTTCCTGCAGTGAGGTATAAAAGATAGGTGGTAAGTAAAGTAACTAAAGGGCACTATTCCTGCCGTAAGGTGTATCAGATAGATGGTAAGTAAAGTACACACCTTAACACGGTTTAGGTATATGATACTGACTCTCTATTTCGATTGACCCATCAGCATTCTATAAATCGTGTGGTCACTATCACGCTTTTACCTCCTATAGTACTTCCTGTCACCTATATTAGGATGTGTCGGCATCAAAGCCCAGGCATAGAACAACTGGGAGGCTACTGAATCTGGCAGATACTCCTCAGGACCGATCCTCATCAGGACCAATTGAACGCAATAATGAAAATGCCAATAAACGTAAGCCCCATAAAACCCAGCCGAACCCTAAGAGCACAGAGGAGAAAATATAACTAGTCCTGGTTATGACTAGCTTGAAAGAGAACAAAGAAAGGAAAGAATATCAAATATCACAACAAAAGAAAAACGGACCTGAATTATAACTGACGCTGCAGAAGCAGGTTGAACGAGGGCGAATTTCTACTTTTTTTTCGTTAAATACTGAACTGAGTTGAGCTGTTTGTGTTTCATTGTATCATAAATATGTCAGCATGGTTGAATGGATAAGAACGCGTGTTCTTAAACATCCGGTGTGCTGATGCCGAGGTAAAGGGTTCAATCCCTACACCGGACAGTTGGAATAAAATGTTGACCTATCGTTCTTGACTTGGGGACCTAAATTACAAGTACCTCTGAAGTCGGAGTGGGTTCGCCAGATGGTGACGGACACTGTTGATAGGGAAAGGTCATCCACACGCAAAATTCAGTCCAGCAAAACTAGACTTAGTGTGTATAGACTACGGTTGAGTTAAAAGCGAGCGAGCGAGCGCATTAAAATTTTTTATCAAAATACTATAAAATCCCAGATTAAGTTTTAAAACAGAGGCCAGCATGGCCGAATGGATAAGGGAACTCGTTCTTAAACATCTAATGTGCTGATGCCGAGGTAGAGGGTTCTACCCCAATATCGGCCAACTGGACTAAAATGTTGACTTCTCGTCTTTGACTTGGGGACGTAAATTACAAGTACCCCTCTGATGTCGAGCGACAATGGTAATATGGAAAGCTGATCCACATGCAAAAATCAGTCCAATGCACTAGTAGAAGCAGTGTATTGACTACACTTGAGTTCCAAGCGAGCGAACGCAAAATCAAAAATAAACAAGTTTCAAAACAATTCCGCCACAATGAAGATTCGAACACCAGACTACCAGGCTGATAGGCATACTTGTTAGCCACCCCACTACCCGGGCTCCCAATTATCTTTAACTAAACACTGCCTACAAGAGAAAGAATGATACCCAGTGGGGAGTCCATGAGTACAGAGCGACGTACGTTCATTCACTGTTTTGTTCTCTACGCTTAACTAGGATAGATAAATAACCCGACATGCATGTACCTTTGACACTGACAAGCGCTATTTCTCCACACTCCCACGTGCTTCGCTGGTACGTAAAGACATTTATATCAACTGTGCCGACACTGCGGTACAATGATAACAATAGATACTTGGTGGATTTTCTCAGAGAGGGACCGTAGTGTAAGTATCAGTGGTACATATGTCTCTGTATGTGATCGTACACATCTACCTTCTTTCAGATATGTTGTTTATATGTCATTTCATCATCGTCCACTGGCTTGTTCTTTGGCGAACTGTGTCCCCTTAACAGGCTTTTGAATTATCTCTCTATCTTAATCCAGATGCCCTGTTTCTGTTACTGTCTTGTGTAAATTATCTATCATGTCCTGAATCACATCTTCCTATTTTTCGCTTCCTCCAGTATTATTCCATTCATAGTTAACTTTTAAAAACATTCGTGTCATTATACATGTCCAGAATTATTATTTTCTTAATTTTTTTTTTTTTTTCCACAACCAGTATTCTTCAATACGAAGTTTCTGTTGGATATATCCTTTAGATATATCTGTTTGTTCTTTTTGCGGCTGATGAACTGATTATAATCTTCTGTAACGTGTATATTCACAAGCACATGTGTTTAATTGTTTCAGCTTAAGTATTATTCATCTATTCACTTCATACGATATATAACTCTGCAATGTACACCAGACGAGATGCAGCGATATACGCCAGGCAGTACATCGTGCAGCACATTGTTTGTGTCCTCTGTGTTTAAAGAGTCATGTTTTGTTACTCTTTTAATTTCTCTAATAACATTCTCATCGTTTATAGAGTCATGTTTTGTTACTCTTTTAATTTCTCTAATAGCATTCTCATCGTTTATAGAGTCATGTTTTGTTACTCTTTTAATTTCTCTAATAGCATTCTGATCGCTCGTCAGCAGTAAACCCACATACTCAAAACTGCTTAGTTTCTGCAATTTCTCTAATTTTGCAAATATATCTATTTACAGTTGTTTTATATGTTGCCGTTTTTTTTTTCCATTACCGATATATACATTTTGTTTTTCACCTTGGTATTGTTTTGGCTTTATTAGTTCCTCACTTCCCATCTGTGTTATTGATAGTGTTTATGTGATATCCCCACATAGAATTTCAAGCATTCCTATTTCTCCGTTCACAAAAGGATCATATTCTTGTGTGATATTTTCTGTGCTTTATTTACATAGATAAGGGGACATAATGCAATCGTATTTGGCTCTGTATTCAATATCAAATCAATCTGTTGAATCATCACATATTCTCACGGCTGCTGTTTGTTCACTGTAGAATGTTTTCTGCTCCTTATTAAGAGTAATGGTCAGCCATAATCTTTCATTATGTTAAATTATTTTTCAAGTTCTACACAGTCAAATGCCTCTGAGTAATCTAAACAGCAAGCGTACGGGTCAACATTGTACTTTCTTGTTTCTATAATTTCCCTTATGCTTCATTTGTTATCACTTTGACAACATATTTAACAAGAGAGAAATTATAGAAATAAGCCCTACTATGTTTCAAGTCAGCTTCACTATGTTTATGTATATGTTTGTTTACACACACACACACACAGACAGACAGACAGACACACACACACACGCGCGCGCGCGCACATTTGTATATTGTATTTTTGATGTACATTTATTTGTTAATATATTATAAACGTTGTTTGCATATTATATATTTTATTGTATATATTTATTTGTATATTATATGTTTGTGTGTACATGTGTTTACATATTATAAATTTTGTTTCTATATTATATGTTAATATATATATATTTGTTTATATATTATATATTTGTTTGTTTATTACATGTTTATGTATATTTGTTTATATATTATATATTTGTTTGTCTATTACATGTTTATGTGTACATGTGTTTTCATATTATAAATCTTGTTTGTGTATTACATGTTTACGTATATATCTGTTTATATATTATACATTTGTTTGTATATTGTATGTTTATGTATATATCTGTTTATAAATTAAATATTTGTTTGTATAGTATATATTTATGTAAACTTGTGTTTACATATTATACATTTTGTTTCTATATTATATGTTTATGTATATATCTGTTTATATGTTATATATTTGTTTGTATATTATGTTTATGTATATATTTGTTTATATATTATATGTTTGTTTGTACATTATATATTGTGTATGTATCTGTTTATATATTATATATTTTTCGTATATTATATTTATATGTACATATTTGTTTTATATATATATATATATATATATATATATATATATATATATATATATATATATATATATATATATATATATATATATATATATGTGTGTGTGTGTGTGTGTGTGTGTGTGTGTTTATGTATATATCTGTTTATATGTTATATATGTGTTTCTATATTGTATGTTTATGTATATTTATTTGTTACTATATTATAAATGTTGCTTATATATTATATGTTTATTGTGTATATTTGTTCATAAATTATATATTTGTTTGTATATTATATGTTTATGTATATATCTCTTTATATATTGTAATTTTTTAAATATTATATGTTTGTATTATATATTTGTATATTATTTGTTCATGTATATATTTTCTTATACTGTCTTCACACGATTGTTTTAAATAAAATACATCTCTTGTGGTTTTCTAGAGACAACTGGTCTGTAACAGGTACACAATTTCAGGTCGTCCTTTTTTTCGATATTAGTAAATAACTTTTTTCTCATCAGTTCCTTTAGCCATACATCTGTTTCCTGTATCAGTTTATGTCTGATATGTGTTCGCACTTTGTTCTCCGCCGACTTTAATAACCGATTTAGTGCTAAACAAAAAGTAGTGCAATAGATGTAGTAGAACGTATATGGACTACACTTGAGTTCAAAGCGAGAGAACGCGACCCCCCCCCCCCCCCCCCCCCAAATATATATTAATTTCTGAATTTAACTGCAGTATACCATTTCAATGAAACACTCTACTTAGCCTTTGTCGACCAAGAAAAGGCATTCGATAGAGTAGATAAAAACAAGCTGTGGGAAATCCTTAAACAATATGGAGTGAGTACACATCTAACAAACCTATGTAGAAGCTTATACAACAACAGTGAATGCATAGTGAGAGCAACTGGAGGACACTCAGAACCCTTCACCATAAGATCTGGAGTACGACAAGGTTGTGTCCTGTCCCTTCTCTTGTTCATAACATATATAGACAACATATGTAAGGAAACCAACCAATCAGAGACCACAAGAATATTGCATGACGAGAACACAGAAGAAGAACCATCTGCAAATTGCACCATTAGAGAACTCCTGTTTGCGGACGACCAAGCACTAATAGAAAAATCAGAAGCTGAATTACAAGACCACATGAATAGTCTAAACGAAATGTGTAGGGAACATAATATGGAAATTAGCACAAGTAAACCAGAGGTAATGACTATAACTAAAGAAGAAGAAACAACAACAATCCACCTAAACGAACATCCCTTGAAACAAGTAAAGAGTTTCAAGTACCTAGGAAGTATAATATCATCAAATGGCAAATCAGAAGACGAGATTGAAAATAGATGCAATAAGGCAAACCAACTCATTCGACAAATGTTACTAATACTATAGAACAAACATGTATCAATAACTACTAAGAAAGCACTTTATAACACAATCTTCCTACCAACTCGATGCTACCAATGCCAAACCTGGACAATGACAGAAAAAGAGAAAAGAGAAATCACAACGACAGAAATGAGATTCCTGAGAAGAATAATCAATGTAACAAGAAAAGACAAGATCAGAAATGAAGAAATCAGGACTAAAGTGGAGGTTATAGCTGCGCTAGATGTTATTAGCAGGTAGCAAGTCAAATGGTTTGGCCATGCAAGTATATTACCAACTAACAGTATACCCACAACAAGCAATGATGTACAGACCAGATGGAAGCAGAGGAAGAGGCCGACCACGTAAGGACGCAGGGAATAACAGAGTCCATGGGAATATCGATACATGAAGCCCATAAGTGGGCACACTCCTGCTGTTTATACTTCACCTCGACACCGCAAGGTACAAGAGGAACATGATGAGATGAGATTCCATTCCATTACTATCTCATGGTAACTACCACAGTTGCATTTGCCGCGGTGTTTTTCGTTTGTTTATTAAACTGCCTATCGTACTTTTTTGTTTACACAAAGTTGGCTTGTCCATACAAGTAGCTACTGCTTCGGCGAATCTTAACAATCGTCCGTTCTGTGTGTTAAAAAGCACGCGAAACGTACTGTCTCTATCAAGCACTTGACCGGATTGTAAATGTAAATTTCTCGTGATAGACAATTTAAATTTCGGAGGGATTATGTGCGATGTATAATTCGGCTGGGGGGATTTATTCTATTGCTTTAGTTTATGTTATTTCTTACCCCATTACCTCTACCCCGTTCAACCTCAGAAGAGAGATTATAATTAGGGCCCACCCCAGCCTCAGATTAGCAATTCTGTGACCTCGTCAGCCACATCTCGAAAACTTATTTGAAAAGGATTATTGCTCGAGGGAGGTAGAGAATCCTCTGTATTTATATTGTGTGATTTCAGCTGTACGCACATGACGAGGTACATCAAAATATATCAGTCAATAAATTATGCAATCTATTGTTTATGTAATCATTATTGAAATGTAATACGGGAAAACAATGTTTATGAATAATTATGCTTAGTTGGTCTACCTGATTACAATAATTCATTTTGATTGCGTTAATCCATTTTCTGCAATTTCAATTTGCTTTTTAAAAAAGGACATAAATTTGAAATGAATATTTCTCTCCCCAGGTTGTCAAATTATCTACCCAACTTCCATTTGGCGCCAGCAGACCACGTGATGTCATTTCCAGAGCTATCTATAAACTATGACGTCATGCTGTCCTAACTTCACCACGATCACGATAAGTACTTCCGGTCTTGTGACGTCACTTCTTCTGCTGAGCATTGTGGGGCTGGTAACTGGGCGAGCCAGAATGGTTGAACCACCAATGAGATCGAGCTACTGGAGGCAGGACATTACCCGGGAGGGAATTAGTGCCCCGGTGAATATCAACGATGAGCTCCTCAACTGTGGAGGTTTTGATGTAAGAGTCGATCTTAAAATTGTATTTTAATAATAGTAATAATCATAATCACCATAATAATAACAATTATAATGATAATCGTAATAATAATGATAGTAATAATAGTAATAATTCTATTAATAAATTAATTACAATAATTATTAACTGTAATATTAATATCCATGTACAATCGTGCTATATTTACAAAGAAACGGCATAATAATAATGATAATAATACCAATAGTAACAATAATAATAAGGAGGATGAGGCGTGTAAGAAGAAGACATAAATACACCACCGCCTAAAATGGTTTTCAGCACAGAGTAGAGGCAAACAAGTTAGCCACTGCTATATGGCGGCTCCATAAAAATAATATAATACAGACAAATAATACAGGCTGTATTTTTAATGACTGTCCAGTGTTTTAAAATATTGCCGGTCCAAGTTTTGAATTTACTTATTATTTTGCATGAACTTTACAGAGCTATGCAAAATACAAAACTTGGAACGGCAATATTTTTCAAATACTGCACGTTTATTAAAAAATTCACCCTATATTACAAATGACAATAGGAGTAATTGACTGATTAAGTACCGAAAGACAATATATAGCCAAGTGTGGATTCTCCCCCCCCCCCCCCCCCCTCTCCCCTTTTCCCTCCTATTTGGACAGAAGGACAATATATTGCCATACTATCATGTTATTTGTTTCGTTCCGTGGTATCGCCACAATTTCAATGTTCAGTTAACGGAAATCTATATTACAAAGCTTGTTCATTCGATTGAACGCAAAAAGCTCAGAAAGCAATGACAAACTACTGAGCGTAATCTTCCCTAGTACATCAACAGCAGCTGAAAAATGCTAATGTTGACTGCATCGTCCCGTAAGGGATATGAAGAGGGGAAAAAAAAGTCATTTGATTGTGTTTTCTGTTTAGTCCAAACCTACGTTTCTTTTAGTTTTGAATCAATTTAAAAAGAAGGCAAAATAATGCATAGTTTATAGTTAGCGCTGTAAATGCATTAAGATAGGGAGAGTGCCCGCTTATGGGCTTCATGTATCGAAATTCTCACATACTATGCTATTCCTTCTGTTCAACCCGGCCTCTTTATCTGTTTCCATTTGGTCTGTACATCATTGCTTGTGATATACTGTTAGTTGGTAGTCTAGTTCTATGGCCAAACCATTTAACCCGCTGTTTTCTGATGACATCTAGCGCTGCTATAACCCCCACTTTAGTTCTGATTTCTTCATTTCTGACTTTCTCTCTACTTGATACATTAAGTACTCTTCTCGGTAATCTCATTTCCGTTGTTGTAATTTTTCCTCTCTCTCTCTCTCTCTCTCTCTCTCTCTCTCTCTCTCTCTCTCTCTCTCTCTCTCTCTCTCTCTCTCTCTCTCTCTCTGGTCATTATCTAGGTGTGACACAGATAGCATAGAGTTGGTAGGAAGACTGTGTTGTAGAGTGCTTTCTCATTATCTATTGATACGTGTTTGATAATGAATGAATCACCGAAAGACGACGAACGGTAGAAGGGTTCAGCTTGACTAGAACACGAATTCGTCGTGAGTATGTCAAGTGTTAGGACATATCTCCATTTCTTTAGGCCGGAGTGCACCGAAGAATAGGTGGTCAGTCTTTCCTTTCTGTGGTGAACGAGAGCCCAGAAATCGAACCTTCGTCCAACCGTACGCATGCTATTGTGAGGGCTTGTCTAAGCCGTTACACCGACGCGTCCGCTGGTACAGTTAAACCTAGGTATTCGTCGATAATCCGTCCGAAGACAATCGGCGAAATCCGAAACCGACGAAAACAGTGGCAGTTATTCCTATATGAATCAATGTAAGTCCAAATAATTCGTTCTAGACACTCCAAAATAATACCAAAAACACATTTTATAGAGAAAAATGTTTAATACTATTTTTGTTCGGCCCCAAACTTGTTCCAATTCGCTCCTTCGCCGTGCCTAGTAACACTGTGTATGCCAGTGTGCCTCTTGAATTTTTCAAACCATCCTCTGCTGGCCTTAAAATCGCTAAGTACACTAGAACGTGTCCCAAACATTTTCCTAATTAGATCGGCATACAACTGTCTGGCATTTTCACATATGATTGAACAGAATCGCCATCTAACTAGTTTTGATTTATCCAAATTAATCATAACTGTTCGACATTTTCAATTATTTGCGATCTCTGTTTCGTTAGCATATTCATGCCTTTTGCTACATTAGCCTCCTTTATTGCTTCCCTTGTCGCCGCAATAGAACTTATCGTGGATGGCGACTTCCCGTACTTGCGGCCGATTTCAGCAATCTTAACACCGCTCATGTATTTTATTATTAGCAAATGATGCTCACACAGCGAAAAACAACGCCAAACTGAGCAGAAGAACGCGTGGGTCCCTTTGATTTCGCACAATTAGCAACGAGGTAATGTCAGCACGCCAACGAAATCCGAGACAACCAACGAAAACCGAGACACATTTTTCAAGGAAAAATCGACGAAAACCGAAACGGACGAACATCGAAGGCAACGAAAACAGAGGTTTGACTGTATACGAAAAATTCTTGACTGTCTACGTTTAATTTCTCTAGTCAGTTTACGGTTTATACTATTAATAACTCCCAATTATATGACTGTTATCGTTGTTGTTGTTGTTGTTGTTGTTGTTGTTGTTGTTGTTGTTGTTGTTGTTGTAGCTGTTGCTGTTGTTTCTATAGATGTAATTCTGATATCATGTCTACTCTTGTTTATTACAGTACCAATGGAAACAAAGAAACGGAGCATGCGGAGCTTGTGGAGACAAAAGTGGGGGTATTCGAGAGAACGAATACCCAGGGAAATATTCACAGTTCCCGCCACAAAGGACGTATATTACACGAAGGAATACACAAGGAGTCAGTGACTCCCATATGTACAATGTTATTAACGTAACGATATACGTAACAGCCAATCAGATGGGCTATTTCTTCTTCCGTTTGTGTCCGTATAGGGATGGGCCAAGTTTACCCTACATAGATCTGCAAGAATGCTTTAGTAGGTGAGTACACTAGGTTAGCTGTTTGTCTTATAACATGGTAATACGCATTGTTTATGTACACAACATTTATTAGACAATGCTATTTATTTATACGTGAAGGAAACATGTATTTAACATAATTGATGTACGAAAAATTAGTGATTGGAAGGGCCGAATTTAAGATTGGTCTGTGTGCCCAATTTGTGATCCTTTAAAAAATGAAGTTCGTTCGTTAGTTCGTCTATCAGTTTACTGCTACTGCTGCCGCTACCACTACCACCACCACCATCACTACTACTACTACTACTACTACTACTACTACTACTACTACTACTACTACTACTACTACTACTACTACTACTACCACTACTACTACCACCACCACCACCACCACTGCTACTACTACTACTACTACTACTACTACTACTACCACCACCACCACCACCGCCGCCGCCACTACTACTACTACTACTACTACTACTACTACTACTACTACTACTACTACTACTACTACTACTATACTACTACTACTACTACTATTATTACTACTACTACAGATGGAAATCAGAGGGTGGCAAATCTCATGTATCCCTATAGGGTGAATGGGGTTATACAGTCCAATCAAATTTTGTGATTGCTTCCCGTGTTGTCAGACTTGTGTGAGGGCGCGCGTTGTCGTGAAGGAGAAGCAGGTCTGCTGGATTCTTGTGCTGTCGAACTCTGCGAAAACGTTGATTGCATTTTTTCAGTGTCTTCGTGTAAGTTTGCGCATTGACTGTCCCTCTTCATGGCATAATAGCCACAAGAATCACACCTCCAATGTCCTAAAAGGCAGTGATCATGACCTTTCCAGCTGAAGGATTTATCTTGAATTTTATTCTTCGTGGCCATTGCGGATGATGCTACTCCACTGACCAGGACCGTGCGGTAGATATTCTTAGTATGATGCAAGTTTTCGAAATGCCGTCCCTTACATTTTTTTTTCTTTCTTTAATAATACCACTCACTTGTGAAGCCCCCTTACGGTGCCGCCTGATGCGGCCGCCTCTCTGTATGATAGCACGGCCCTGCTATTGACTGTCTTTGTGTCTGAGGTTCAAAATTATGTGCCCAGGTTTCGTCACGATCTTAGCCACAAAAGTCCAACCCATGAGCATTGAAAAGCTCCAACAATTCAGAAGAAATTGCTTTTCTCAGTGACCGAGAATTTACATTGTAATACCTGTTCAGTTGATTCTGTACCGTGTTTGGTGCAAAGCTTTTTTTTTTATTTGGCGCTGAATCAGTCACTTGCCCACGCACCAATATTCCTACTTACTCATACACCTTTCTACCAAATTTACATACATGGTTGTCTGCCAAATCTTGACATAACATCATTCTTTCCATCCATCACATGTCAATCTCTTAAATGCGACTGTCTTCTCCTGTCTCCAACTTTGACATATTCGCCAGAACCAAATGATCGGAACTGCCAGGCCTTAGATCCGGTACACATACACTCTCCTCCAATGATGCACTGAGAAACCTTACGATTTATGTTTGACAGTGGAAATTATAATCCGACACATGACTGATTCAAATGACAATGGGAGTTATAGTCCGACACATGACTGATCAAAGTGACATGTTTCTAGGAACGACATTCAGCTTAGTCAAAGACAGCAATAATTTAACCACACTTCTAATTTTACTGCCTATCTCTGTTTTTGTTTTATTACACAGTTGCCCCACCCTGTGCACGATATGTGTCGTTTTTTTTTTCTTTTACCGAATCTGGCGTCGTATTGCTTCACACCTGTGTCATACTGTGACATTTTGAAATCAGAAAATGTTCTTTAATGTTGTGTGTCCCGATTTCGAATTGTTTACATCATTGTAAACTGTACCTCTGGTCTATTTTTCTTTACTTATCGTTCTTCCACGGTTTGATTATATATGTAATTCTTCTTCTTTCGTTCGCCTGAAATATGTTTATAACTGCAATGTTGTCTCTTGTATGAATCTAACAGTCTTTTTTAGTTCACTCAGCGGTCCATAGAGTTTATCTTCCACTGTTGTTTCTCAAGGCCAGAAGGTTCGCCTGGATATGTTGTAGTTTGGGCAATGTAATATAATATAATATAATATAATATAATATAATATAATATAATATAATATAATATAATATAATACAATACAATACAATACAATAAATACACTACGATATAATATAATATAATATAATATAATATAATATAATATAATATAATATAATATAATATAATATAATATGGCGTGATATTATCTTTTCTCGTATGTTATATTATCTCTACACAATAAAACTAATTACGCACGCACGCGCGTGCACATTTACACACACACACACACACACACACACACACACACACACATACATACTCACATACACCTGGAAACACACTGTCACACATACATCCATATGCATGCACAAACTCCGATAACCTTGCATTCATTCACTCACACACATACACACACAATCAAATGAATCATACACACATTTAAGCACGCAAACACACCCACAAAAGCACTCATACTCACACACACACGCTGACACACGCACTCAGACACACACACACACACGCACTCAGATTCACACACACACACACACACTATCTCACACACACATACAAACATATGCTGACACACGTACTCAGACACACACATACACACACACACACACACACACACACACACACACACACACACATCAGCAATTATCGGACGGAACAAGAGTGATGTTTGACGTCTGCGAGCCACGTGACTTATGACGACTAATGTGAACAGGAAACGCAGACATTTTACCTGTCACAACGCACCAGTTCTCACCGTTTGTCACTGCCGGCCAGCTTCGGACGATTAAGACAGGCCCTTGCACTATTACACACAACGAACGAGGTTGTGAGTTCACAAAAACTATCACTATGCAATTTTTTTTTCTTTCTGTTGCCAGTATATGTTATCTGTTGGAACATCATCTATGTACTCCGGATAAGTCCATAGGTGATCAGACACCATCCCCCCTCTCCCCTTCTGATCTCCCACACACACAAACACACACACACACACACACAAAACCTACGCAACATAATGCTTCAGCGTCCGGCTGGCTAATACGTAATAGTGCCAATTCTGTGTTGGTTGACGAGGCCCCTCATTCTCCCGATGTGCCGCCCTTGTCGGGCCGTGCCAATTCTTTCTCCCGAGTCTCTCATTCTGGACAACGATGTGGATTCCTTGGCGGCCAAGCCCACCGCTCTCGACATGTCTCTAAGGGCATTAACAACATCGGCACGAACCATCGGCTGCCTTCCCTTGATAGTCTCATCTCATCTCATCATGTTCCTCTTGTACCTTGCAGTGTCGAGGTGAAGTATAAACTTCGTGAGAGTGCCCGATTATGGGCTTCATATATCGATATTCCCTTGATAGTACCCACTGCTTTAATGGTACGTGTCCTTTGCAGGTGCTGCGATCAAGCCTAGGTTGAATTTATAAGCAGTAGTTTGCCATTACTCTCTGAACGAGAAGACAACGCTGAATTCCAACTTAATGCCAGTGCAGGGGTGGAATCCCCTACATCGCCATCAGCGGACCGGAAGTTTAAGAGCTAGCGCTCTTATCCTATGATAATCTCATTGCAGTCGACGTGGCCGATAGGATAACAGCGCTCTAGCTCATAAACTTACGATGCGTTGATGTCGGTGTAAGATATGCATCCTCTACACCGATTAGTTGGACTTAAAACGTTGAATTCTCTTTGAGAAAGCAATGGCAAACTACTCAATGTAAAATTGTCTAGACTCTAGCTAGACAATCAGTCTACGGGTTGGTCGCAACGGCTTGCGAAGGACATGTAATGGCGTAGTTTTGTAGGGGCTGTTGCTATAATGGAGTCCGAAAAATAAAACAACACAAAATACAACCAAGAAGTTCGAGGGATCAATAAAACACACACAAAGATATGATCAGCACCACACCGACAGATTTTATTTCCCAGAACATTCTTGGTACCCGGATTTAGGCTGGGCGACCTGGAAACCCAGCTTATTTTTAAAAAAAAAAAATCTGAATTTGCGCAGTTGTGGATGGAAGCCATAGTCTTCGGATCGACATGTATGTGTCCAGCAATTGCACCACCCAGGTATTTATTACTAGTATTATGATACGTGATGAGAAGAGATGCATTGCAGAACATCGTGACAACTGGAAATATAGAGGGCAAGAGAGGCAGAGGCAGACCAAGAGATATGATGCTGGATGGATTAAGACGGTAGCATGGAGGAATGTCATCAACAGAGTTGATCTGGGAAACTAAAGACCGAGATCTGTGGAGAGACATGAACGCCTACGCCAGCTGGCATGGTACTTGATGATGATGATGATGATGATGATGATGATGATGATGATGACATTGTAGGTGTTAGGCTTGTGTCGGCAATTAGTCTAGGACGGAAGCTCGGACAGGCGCACAGTTAGAGCATTGCTTTGCCGAGCCGACAGCTTCTGCAGCTTGTCTTGTTCCAGATGTATTGGTGTTACCTTTCCCCTGGAGTAAACTAGGCAGGCCGAGAGGGGGAAGGGGGGGGGGGGGGGTGTCATGCTGCATGGGCAACACATGGTCTCTCAATTCAGTCCAGGCTTTGTGCTATGGAGAGGTATAGTATAACTCCATTTCACAAACTATCGTCTAACACAGTGGTTCTCAACCGGTGGGGAATTCCCCCCATGGAAAGGGGGGGGGGGAGTTTTAGGGTTTCCAGGGGGGGGGGGGGGAATTAAGATTATTTCATGATCGCATTAATACAAGAACCAGTTACTTGATATTGTTTTTCCCTCTAAATTTTATGGTTCTGTACTTTTCGCCCTAATGAAAATCGTTTTATAACGTAAGTAGACCCGCAAATCACGTTTTATGTAGATGTCTAGACTTGTTCTAATATGTGTTATTAAATTTAGCTTCCACGGGAAGAGGAAGAAGGAGAATGCGGGAAAATTCTAAGGAAGAAATGAAACTAAAGGGGTTTGCTTAGGGAAAACTATTGTATATAAGCCAAAGGCAGATACGGCAGGTCGCTTAAGACTGTGAATCATCCAATGACAATTAATCGGCTAGAAGACGATCACAAGAAACACAACGGGCGTTTCGACTAAAGCCTTCGTCAGCACACACACAACATCATGCCTAGACACAACTACGTGAAAATCTCGACATGAAAATGTATATAACGATTACTTATTTGTTACTTTGTTACGGACTTGACACGTGTGTAGCTCGACGCCCCGCGTATAGGCGATGGAAATGTAAGAGTTAACTAACAGCTGCGGTTGAGATTCGAATGTCTGGCAGGGGCGTGACGCGATGACACGTTCGTGCGTCTAGCCAGATTTACGCTGCGCGAATGTCACTGACGACCGTGTGTCAAAGTGGATTACGAATGTCAGCTCCCGTCTGACTTCTTAGTTCTACGAATTTCTCCACGTACGTTGAGTTTGTCTATAATGTGTAACAGATGGAGGGTGATGGAAGGAGTTTGTCTATAATGTGTAACAGATTGTGGGAGATGGAAGGTGTTTGTCTATAATGTGTAACAGATTGTGGGAGATGGAAGGTGTTTGTCTATAATGTGTAACAGATTGACGGAGATGGAAGGAGTTTGTCTATAAGTGTAACAGATTGACGTAGATCAGTGGTTCTCAACCGGTGGGGAATTCCCCCCCCCCCCCCAGGCAGGGTTTCCAGGGTGGAATGAAGACCATTTCAAGATCGTGTTAATACAAGAACCGATTACTTGACATAGTTTTTCCCTTCATACTTTACAGTTATGTATGTCTCGTCCTTCTAAAATTCATTTTTATAAAGTAAGTAGACCCACACATCATGTTTTATGTGGATGTCTAGACTTGTTTTAGTATATGCTATTACATTTGCCTTCCACTTTTACGTATACTGTGTAGGGGTGAGGGGATTTTTAGATAGGAAATATGAAAAGGGGGGGGGGGGGGGATGACGTTCTGAAAATACGGTGAAGGGGGGAACGGGCCACATTTTTTATAGGAAGGGGTGGGGGGAATGGCGTTCTGAAAATATGGTGAAGGGGGGAATGGGCCAAAAAAGGTTGAGAACCACTGACGTAGATGGAAGGAGTTTGTCTATATTGTCTAACAGAATGAGGGAGATGGAAGGAATTTGTCTATAATGTGTAACATATTGACAGAGATGGAAGGTGTTTGTCTATAATGTGTAACAGATTGAGGTAGATGGGAGGAGTTTGTCTATAATGTGTAACAGATTGACGGACATGGGCGGAGTTTGTCTATATTGTGTAACAGATTGAGGGAGATGGAAGTAGTTCGACTATAATATGTAACATATTGAGAAAGATGTCTGTAATGTGTAACAGACTGAGAGAAATGTCCATACTGTGTAACAGATTGAGAGAGATGGGAGGAGTTTGTCTATAATGTGTAACAGATTGTGGGAGATGGAAGGATATTGTCTACATGTGTAACAGATTGTGGGAGATGGAAGGATATTGTCTACATGTGTAACAGATTGTGGGAGATGGAAGGATATTGTCTACATGTGTAACAGATTGTGGGAGATGGAAGGATATTGTCTACATGTGTAACAGATTGTGGGAGATGGAAGGATATTGTCTACATGTGTAACAGATTGTGGGAGATGGAAGGATATTGTCTACATGTGTAACAGATTGCGGGAGATGGAAGGATATTGTCTAAATGTGTAACAGATTGTGGGAGATGGAAGGATATTGTCTACATGTGTAACAGATTGAGGGAGATGGAAGGATATTGTCTACATGTGTAACAGATTGTGGGAGATGGAAGGATATTGTCTACATGTGTAACAGATTGAGGGAGATGAAAGGATATTGTCTACATGTGTAACAGATTGAGGGAGATGGAAGGATATTGTCTACATGTGTAACAGATTGAGGGAGATGGAAGGATATTGTCTACATGTGTAACAGATTGTGGGAGATGGAAGGATATTGTCTACATGTGTAACAGATTGAGGGAGATGGAAGGATATTATCTACATGTGTAACAGATTGTGGGAGATGGAAGGACGTTGTCTACATGTGTAACAGATTGAGGGAGGTGTAATGGACCTTGTTCAACGCCTTGAAGTGTTTAGGATAGATTGTTCTAGCTCCTAATTTTTTATTTTTTTTTAAAATAAACTGATAGACACTCAATGTGTCTTCTTTCTCCTCTTCTTCTCTTCCACCATTTACCTCAGTTGAGTTTTGGGGGAGGCGTAAAGATCTTTATGCGCTCTTTCGAATGCTCTTTGTAAGTTGGTATTTATTTCTCTAAGGTTGTTCTTGAGACCATCACTCCAACGATTACTTGGTCTTCCGCTGGCTATGTATCCGTTATATTTCTTCAATGCGACTTTATGTGGCAGGCGGTACCATGGCATTTTTGTGAGGTGGCCAAACCATTTCATCTGTTCTTCTTAAATGAAGTGCATGACTGGTTTAAGACCTAGCCGTCTTCTAATGACCTTTCCCTAATTCTATCCCTCACGGTTATTCCCGCAGCTCTTTTAAAGCAGCTCATCTCTGTTGTTATGATTTCGCGCCCATTAGTTGCAGTAATCACCCATGTTTGACATCGGTAGCATAATATCGACCAACATAATAATTCTTATGAGATTAGATTTAGTACGTATATGTATCTTTATGTCCGACAGACGTGGCGATAGTTGTCCGAGTACTAGATTTGACCCCTCCACAAAGCGTGTTGATTTCTCAATCCATTCTCCCATCTGAAGTGACAATCGTCCCTATATATTTAAATTTGGAAGTTTGTTTTATTTCCTAGTTCTTTATTTTTATTGACGTAGTTTCTGACTTTCCGCCTATTACCATTGTCTCTGTCATTGAAATTGTCATTTACCGCCAATATAGTACCTTGCGGTGTATGGCAGAGGGGTCTTTGAGCCTGAGGAATTAAGGCCGCCTGGCTAGTGCAGTCGCCGCGAACTGTGCAGGTTAGGATTTTCTTTTTGCCCCAGACAGAAAATAATCCCACACCTTACCGAGGGATCGAGCCCGGGTCTCCTGAAGGAGACTCCGGCGTTCTAGCCACTCGGCCAGCCGCTCCTCTAATGCTTATTTTCGTGTTATATTTCTCACACTACGAATTGACTTGGTGTATATGTACAGACCAAACGAAACTAGAGGACGAGGCCAACAATGTGCACGACTGACAGAGGGCATAACAGGGTCTATGGGAACCTCGATACATGAAGCCCATAAACGGGCACTTTCCCTTCACCTCGACACCGCAAGGTACAAGAGGAACAAGATGAGATGTGATTATGGTTCTGAAGGCTCTCTTCTGCTATTAAAACTTGGACGTCCGCAAACAAAAATCGCTTTCTTCGTCTGGGCGTATATTCTGGGGAGAAGAGAGAGAGAGAGAGAGAGAGAGAGAGAGAGAGAGAGAGAGAGAGAGAGAGAGAGAGAGAGAGAGAGAGCGAGAGAGAGAGAGAAAACCTATCCTTGACGCATGTCTGAATTTACGTCAAAGGGTTTTGATGTGCAAGCCTTTTATCTTCCGCTTTGACTTATATGAACTAAGGCAAACATTAATTAGATATTTGCTAATTCCGTATTTTCTTACGCAATCTCACAGCATATTCCTGCCGACTTTGTTGAAGCCTTGTCCCTGGTTTATAAATGCAGCTCCATAGGCCGTATCGTGTTCAACTGCTTTTTGTGTCAGTTGTCTGTCTGACTGTCATCTGCTGCCTTGCGGTGTAGGACAGAGGGGTCTTGAGCCTGAGGTATTAAGGTCACTTGCCTAGTGCAGTCGCCGCGAACTGTGCAGGCTACGGTTATCCTTTTGCAGCTTCTGTTTAGTCTAAAGCTCATCTGGGCTTCTGATAACTTCATACAGTAATGCGTCATCTCATCGCATCACTTCTTGGTCCTCTTGTACCTTGCGGTGTCGAGGTGAATTCCATCTGTCCAATGATTATATGGTCGGCCTCTTATTCTGGTTCCATCCATATAATTTCTTCATTTCTGATTTTATCCCTTCTTAATACATTGAGTATTCTTCTCAGGAGTTTCATTTCTGTTGTTGTGATGTTCCTTTTCTCTTTTTCTGTCATTTTCCAGGTTTGCCAATTGGTAGCATAGAGTTCGTAAGAAGATTGTGTTGTAGAGTGCTTTCTTAGTAACTATTGATATATGTTTGTTCTTTAGTATTGGTGCCATTTGTTCAATGAGTTGATTTGCCTGTTTGTATCTATTTTCAATCTCGTCTTCTGATTTGCCATTTGATGATATTATACTTCCTAGGTACTTGAAACTCTGTACTTGTTTCAGGGGTTGTTCTTGTTGGTGGATTATTGTTGATTTTCTTCTTTGGTTATAGTCATTACCTCTGTTTTACTGGTGCTAATTTTCATGTTATGTTCCTTACACATTTCGTTTAGGAGGAGGAAGAAGGTAAGGAGGAGGAGGAGGAGGAGAGAAGAAGAAGAAGAAGAAGAAGAAGAAGAAGAAGAAGAAGAAGAAGAAGAAGAAGAAGAAGAAGAAGAAGAAGAAGAAGAAGAAGAAGAAGAAGAAGAAGAAGAGGACGACGAGGAGGAGGAGGAGGAGGAGGAGGAGGAGAACGACGATGACGGACGACGAAACTGAAAACTCCAGGTTCTGTTCGATTACCCAGCATATTCGTAGTTTGGTTTTGTTTAGTTTATCTTGTGTGATGACAATTACTTCGATTGAAACGTTTGCAGATATTTGAGTGTGTTTTCCCTAAACGAATAGCTTCCTACCGGTTTTTTCGGTTTTATTCGGACAAACGTTGCGTGATGCACGCTATCAACAGCGGATCGCACATGGCACTTTGCTTGGTACAGAAAAAGTCAAGGACATCATCATCATATTTCCTGAAAAGTGCCGGAGGTGTACATGCCTCTCTACAGATTTCGGTCATTGATACTCTGGATCAATTCTACGGATGATACTCCTCCATGCCACAGAACATCAAACATCTTTTCTCTCTGTCTGCCCCTGCCTCTTTCCTCGCTGATTTCTCCAGTCGTTACGTTGTCCTCAACGCCTCTTTTCTCATGATACGACCAAGGAACTTAGTTCATCTCTTTCTTATAGATGGTTTCTACTTTCGTTTGCCTCTGTAAGAGTTAAATACACCAATGTAAATAATTCTTGTTAAATATTTCAAAGAAGCATGTTTGTCCCACCAGTTATTTACTGTAAGCGAGAGCTCTAGACGATAAATTTGTTGACATCATCTGTGAAATTTACACTTGCAGAATTGTGTCTATTCAGCTTTTGTTTTATCTGTATATGCATGCATGAACTATGGAAATTAGCATTCACGGGGTATTAACATCTCAAAAATACAAATTGGCGTTCATTAATCACAAGTCCAGAATTTCAAGTATTTAGGCTCACGGATAACATGTGGTGGGAGATGTATTACATACATCAAAAACAGAACAGGACAAGCACAATTTCTTTTTATTAAATGAAATATGTCTTATGCAATTCGTTCTTGTAATTGCAAGTTAGACAAAATAATTCTAGCATGTTATATAGAATCAACCGGCCCCGTGGTTTTGGTGATAATGATAATGATGGTAAATTGATTAAAGAAATTAGACGTAGACAGTCAACATTTTTTGGACATGTTATGAGAAGAAATGGATTGGAGAACTTAGTGACAATTGGCAAGATCGAAGGGAACAGACCAAGGAGAAGACCGAGAAGTAAATACCTGGATGACTTGGCCACGTGGCATGGTCGAGACAGGAACACTGAGCTGATCCACGACTCTGGTGATCGAGTGAAATGGCGAGTCATGACCGCCCACGCTTTCCGGCATGGCACATGATTGATTGCATACCCCTTGCTTTTTTTTCAATTAATGTTGCCAGTTGTCACTAAATTGTATAATTCATTTCTCGACATAACGAGCCGAAAATGGTATCTAATGTATGTAATTATTTTACGATATTCATTTGTTTCTTGTCGAATACTTTCATTACTTTTTCTGTCTGCCCATTGTATTCTGGACATTCACCTCAGAATCTGAGTAGCATTGCCTTTAGATGTTTCTCAGCTTGTCTGTTTATTGTCCTTGTTTCACAAGACATATAGCATTATAGGATCTTTATAGCACTTCAATACTCTTGTTCTCGATGCAGTTGGTAGCACTGTATTGGTCAGTATGTTTTCCATGTTGCAAAAAGCTACCTTTGCAATAGCAATTCTTGTTCTAATCTCTACAAGGCACCTCCCGTCAGATGTTTTGTCTCTTCTGAGATAGTTGTATCGTTTCATTTGTTTACGAATATACTATTTACTTGGGTGTAACATTGCGCTGTTTCTTTCTTCCTGGAGTCGAATTGCGTCTATAATCTTTCGCCACGGAGCCGGCTACACCACATGAGTCGGCATAATTTATATAACCACCCCCCCCCCCTCTTCCAAAAAAAAAAAATCCATCCTATTAAACAATAAAGCCAACATAAAGCCGAGAGGGCACTGTATCATGAAGACCTGTTCATCAATTACAGGTGCGCGAATTAAAGCTGGGAAGTAAAGTTTACATGAGCACCTAAGAAGACTTCTGCCAAGCTTGAACATGTAACACAAACTTTGAGAAGACCGTCTCCGCCACATTTCTCGCTTAACATTTCAACCTTATCCGAAAAGGTTTTGTCGTGCGATACACTAAATCAGGGTCAGTGTTAGTTCACCAGCCAGGCCTGTTCGTGGAGTTAGAGCCCGACGTTACACTTCAAAGCAACGCCCAGCATGGGAGGGAATGTTAACTCTTATAAAGGTTAAATCAGTCTCGCAGAGCCAGTGGTTACTCAAAGTCACGCCAGGTTATCTGGGAGAGAACATGATAGAGTTACCACAGGTATCCTGGCCGACAGATCTACGTGTGTGTGATTTAAGACTAAAATTGTCAGCTGGCGTGCAAGTAAAAAAATGTCATGCAAATTTCTGGCAGACCAGAAAGATTGCAGAAAACGGCTGAACACAAAACCTTCACGTGACTGGAATGTGCAAATATAACAAATGACGTACGATTACAGTAAATCGCGGGCTGAACTAAAGCCTTGTTAAGAGGATGGGTGGAGTGGTTATGGGATTTCGGTGAATGCTAACTGTTAGGAGCTTACCAGTTTCGTTTCTGGTATATGTCTGAGACCGGTTTTTTCACTCGCCTGCTTTGAACTCAAACGTAGTCCATACATATGCTACTACTCCTAGTGCACTGGGCTGATTTTTGCATGTGTTTTAGCTTTTTCTATTACCCTATTACTATTTCCATTGTCCCTCGCCATCAGTCCAACCAACTCCGAATTCAGAGGTACTTGTAATTTACGTCCTCAAGTCAAGGACGAGAATTCAACAATTTAGTCCAACTGACCGCTTTAGGGATTGAACCCGGTACCCCGGTATAAGCACACCGGATGTTTAAGAATGACCGTTTTTATCCATTGGGCCATGGTGACCTCATGAGACCTATTTAAATATATGGGCTTTCGGTGGGGGGTGTTGCGCAAAGATCAAAACAGGAGTTGCTACACTGTAAGAGCCTGGAAGGGAGTTTCCAGGCGAATTAGTCCAGCTGTCCGCCTTGCGTTCCGAAAGTTACGTGATCGAGTTCGGGCTACATCTTTCGGTTCACAAGTGTAATTTGTTTCGGAGACTCCTGGGGGTCGTCGCTGAAGCTACGGGGTTCGTGCTTTATGCGACGATTTCGGTAGGCCGCCCTGTGGAAAGAGACCGAGCCATATGGGATAACAACCTGGAAGACTCTAATGAAAGCAGAACATTATGTACAATTTCTAACATAGAGACAATCAATGTGCTTCGGTCATATACTGTACTGGCAGCTAGCCGTCTTGACAGACGAGGCATAATAACTACAACCCATGGCGGTAGCGAACGTGACAGATCAGACTAAATCGCGCGGTAACTCTTCTTCTAATATCTCTAATCAGTTTTCAGTTTGCATTTATTTCTTGTAAGACTTGCCAAACTACAGAATGTAAAGTAAGTAAGTTAGTCGCGGTTCCAATTTCAAGGCTACGGGTCATCTCCACTATGCTCCGTTCCTGTGCCAGTGAATATCACCCAAAATGCTCATCACTGTCCAATGTGAAAAGTGGAACAGACAGGAGTCTCGGCTAGCCAACAGCCCTCACAAATACACTGTGCATAATGCCGCCGCGATAATAGCCAACACAAAAGTCCTCCACGAAAAAATCAAGTTCATCGTCGATGGAATTGGCAGCCACCAAAAAGACTTAATTGACCCGGGTTTTATCCCGCATGGCTCAGTCTCTTTCCGCAGGGCGACCCGCCGAAAGCGCCGCGCAAAAGCACGAACTCCGTAGCTCCATGGACGACTTCCAGGAGTCTCCTGAAAAATGCACTCGTGAACCGAAAAGGCAAACCACTTAATTCAGCGACAGCCGGCCGCTATTGTTCCGAACATGCAGTTCAAGCTACAAACAACCGCGGACAGATGTAAAAGCATTCCACACGAATTTCACAGCTCACAGTGTCGCGCCACGCACTCACTCAGTAGCAGGGTGACTGAATGTATTATAAAATTGCAATGTAAATCGTAAACAGCCAAAAGTAGCTGTGGTTTATTGCAATGTACTGCAAAGGACCCCTTTTATAGTAAAGCAAGAACATTTATACAGTCTGTATGCACAACATACATATGGTGCTATTTTTTATATATCTTTATAGACCAGTCGACAGTCCGCGATTGATGTTATAGTATTACACCGGCCGCAAATACTTCCCAAGAAAATTCCTGGTACCCAATTTAAGCTGGGTTGACCTGGGAGCAAAAGTCAATTTTTAAAATGTGAAACCACAACGCTGCATATCAAACCCAGAGCCACTGGTACGACAGCCGAGCGTCTAGCTGCTACGCTGCCGCATCTTCCAAAACAAGACCCAAGCAGGACCTCACTATGGGGCTGTGATGTGATAGGGCCGTCACATTTTGTAGGCGTGAATACACAGAAGAGTAGGTGATCAGCCATCTCCTCTGCTGGCGGGCGACGAGCGCTGGCGTCGAACCCCCGTCCAGAGTAATGCTTCATCAACTACACTAACCCGCCTTTGTAGCACACTGTCCATGGAAAATACAACAGTGGACAATTTATGTGGTTTTTTCCCCCGTTCCCTTGATGCCCTCACCGGCTCCGTAGCGTAGAGCTTACGAATGCAATTCGTAATCCCGCATATCCCGTTCGAAACACAGCTGCGGGTGATTTTGGCAGCAAACTGCCTTGCGTTGATTTTCACACAAGGTATGAATGCCGGTCGTTCAGAACGAAATTGCAAACTACTGAACCTAAACTTGCCATGAAATCACAAACAGCCAACAACAACAAAACTGCTGGAGTTGACTGCGACGTCCTGTAAAGAATATGCAACTAATTAACTTGATACCCTCAGCGTGTGCTTGTTCTACTTATCTGTTACCTCAGTCTTGGCTCGATTAGTTGCAACAGTGCCATGGATTACAAACTGTGATAGCACTTATTAACTGATTAAATGCCATGGGATAATGTATCGTCTTAAGTGATTTCCTGTATCTGCCGTGAGCTTATATACAGTATATTTCTTATGCAACCTCCTTTAATTAGATATATAATGCAACATGTCTGCTACCATAATAACAACTTTCAAGTCATAACTGTCATAAATTAATAAACCGACAGAACAGGTGTCGTGAGCCGCTACACGCTGCGGGATTTACCAAGGAACACTTATGGACTGAATGGTTCGCTGTGCAATGAGGATGATCTGTCGACTAACTAACTAACTAAATCATAACTGTAGCACACTCCTCCTTCCCATTTTCCACCATCAATTTTCATTTGGTCCAGTCTTACTTTTGCTTGACACTGCGTCTGTTAAGAGCAATGGAAGCCAGATGTTTGTGGAAGTACACAGTCGTCTGCACCGCTCCGCTGGGACATCATGATGACGACGCACTGTTTTTCTGACACACTTACCTTTTGCGATGCAAAACTAGACATGACGTCTTTCCTCAAAAACGGAACAAAGTAGGCGAAGCAGTATCCAGCTGAATGTCAGCCACAGCCAAATGAATTTCTTTTCCATTGGTTTCTTGCTGCTTTTTTCTTAACAAAGAAATACATTGCACAGCCCTCCGGCAGCTTAGGAAATATCCTTACTCTTGCACACAACTATATTTGTTCATTATGTTACCTACATCTGCTATATAATTTGAAAAAAAAATTACGCCCTTTGCTGCAGAGATTGTTTCAGTAAGTTGTACCTTTTGGCAATTACAACTGTACTTGCAGATTTGTCTGCATTCTTTGGTAACTTTACACGAAAAGAAAAACGGTAACATTTTGCAACTACCAGTAAGATTAATGGAAACAGCCATAGACGGCGGCGGAGAGACAACCAACTGGTTGGTACTAAATTGTGACATAGAGAGATTTCTTCTTTCTTGCTTCTTTTTCCGCATTCTCCTTCTCCCTCTTCCTTCTTCTTCTCCCTCCTTTCTTTTTCTACTTCTTCCTTTCTTCTTCTTTATCGTCGTTTCTATCTCAGCCTCATCTCTCTACTTCTTCTCCCTCCTTTCTTCGTCTACTTCTTCCTTTCTTTTTCTTTATCGTCATTTCTATCTCATCCTCGTCACCATTCTTCTTCTCCCTCCTTTCTTCTTCTACTTCTTCTTCTTTATCGTCGTTTACCTCTCCTCCTCATCACTCTACTTCTTACTCTTTTGCAGCCATAAAAGTGATACAGATATTTTTTTTTGTTCGTTCGCCTTGAACTCAATCGTAGTCCACGAGTGTAAAGCTATATCTAGTGCACGGGTCTGACATTTGCCTGCGGATTAGCTTTCCCTATTGCCAGTGCCCCTCGCCATCAGGTGATCCACACTCCGACTTCTGAGGTACTTGCAACTCGCGTCCCCGAGTCAAGGACGAGAAGTCAACATTTTTGTCCAGATGAAAGAAGCAGTGCTTGATCCCACTCTCTAAGAATCAGCACACCCAGCGTTGAAGAGCACTGGTTCATTCAGTGAGAAGCTGTCAGCTCGAATTCTGGTCTAGCCATGCTATAGCTTTCTCATTGTAATGTTGTCTGGCGTGTCCTCTAATTTTAATGTTGTCTGGCGTGTCCTCTAATTTTAATGTTGTCTGGCGTGTCCTCTAATTTTAATGTTGTCTGGCGTGTCCTCTAATTTTAATGTTGTCTGGTGTGTCCTCTAATTTTAATGTTGTCTGGCGTGTCCTCTAATGTTAATGTTGTCTGGCGTGTCCTCTAATGTTAATGTTGTCTGGTGTGTCCTCTAATTTTAATGTTGTCTGGTGTGTCCTCTAATTTTAATGTTGTCTGGTGTGTCCTCTAACTTTAATGTTGTCTGGCGTGTCCTCTAATTTTAATGTTGTCTGGTGTGTCCTCTAATGTTAATGTTGTCTGGTGTGTCCTCTAATTTTAATGTTGTCTGGCGTGTCCTGCCAAGAAATCAACATACAGCTGAAAGATGCTGGTGTTGACAGCGATGTCCTGTAAAGGATATGCAAAAAAAAAAAAAAAAAAAAAAAAAAAAAAAAAAAAAACTGGCGTGTCCTCTAATTTTAATGTTGTCTGGTGTGTCCTCTAATTTTAATGTTGTCTGGTGTCTCCTCTAACTTTAATGTTGTCTGGCGTGTCCTCTAATTGTAATGTTGTCTGGCGTGTCCTCTAATTTTAATTGTGTCTGGTGTGTCCTCTAATTTTAATGTTGTCTGGTGTCTCCTCTAACTTTAATGTTGTCTGGTGTGTCCTCTAATTTTGTCCTAGACTTCAATGAAGAAGTACTTCTCAGAAGTACTGGGTACTTCTATGAGTACCTGCGAATTTGCATTGCTGTCTATTTCATTGGCCACGAGTGTTCTCGATAGCTCTGAGGCTGTTGTCAATCTATATCCATAAAACAAAGTGTATGTATATATGTATGTAAATATGTATGTCCTTTATTTGTTCGCAGTATACAGTCAGGTCTTAGTCAGATATGACTGAGCTACCGTATAACAGTAGACGGTACTACCTGGTTTCTGTTAGCGCCGAACGTTGGGCGGCGCTTACCAAACCCGACACCCCACATTGTGCCAACGGCTTCGGGCGGAAGAGCGCAATTGGGAGGGTACAAGCCTTACCCTAGTGCGAGGAAATGCAACCTAAAGACAAAATTGTCATGGCAGGGCAGACCAGGCCCTAAGCCTTGGTTGGCGACTGGTCTAGGATCGAAGCTCCGACAGGCGGACAGTTAGAGCATTGCTTTGCTGATCCGGCAGCTTCTGCAGCTTGTCTTGTTCCAGATGTAGGGGTGTTACCTTTCCTCTGGAGTGAACTAGGCAGGCCGAGAGAGGGATCATGCTGCATGGGCAACACATGATCTCTATATTTCAGCCCAGGCTTTGTGCTATGGAGAGGCAATAACTCCATCCCTGGTCTTTATTGACGACGCCGAACTAGAGATAGTAGACCATTTTACATATCTAGGATCAGTGGTAAATAGCAAATTATCCCTAGATCAGGAAATCAACATCCGGATTGGTAAGGCAGCAACAACAATGAACAGGTTAAGAAAAAGAGTCTGGGAGAACAGGAAGCTTACTGCCAAAACAAAAGTCCTTGTCTATCAAGCCTGTGTCCTTAGTACTCTTCTCTATGGCAGTGAAACCTGGACAACTTACTCACACCAAGAGAACAATTTAAACATCTTTCATATGCGGTGTCTGCGAAGAATTCTTGGTATTAAGTGGCAAGACAAAATCACAAATACTGAAGTATTGGAAAGATCAGGTTGTGTGACAGTTTATTCCATGCTCAGTCTTCGTAGACTTAGATGGATAGGACATCTTAGGAGGATGGATGATGGTAGAATACCAAAGGATATCTTTTTTGGTGAATTACAGATGGGTAAGAGATCTCAGGGTCGGCCTCTACTACGATACAAAGATGTGTGTAAGCGGGACATGATTGATACAGGCATTGATAATGCACATTGGGAGCAAGTCGCCGCTGAACGTGTTGCATGGAGGGCAAATATCAGAAATGGAATAAAGTCAAAGGAGAAAATTATTGCAGAAAAGTCACACACCAAGCGTTTGAGACGTAAGATGGTGCATGATGGTGGAAATGACCACGTGTTCACATGCACCCACTGTGAACGGACATTTACAGCGCAAATTGGCCTTATCAGTCACACTCGCTACCGCCATAGTTAAAAGTTATTATGCCTTTTTAGAGCACAAACTATCGTCTGTCAAGACGGCAAGGTGCCAATGGATGGATATTTGTTCGCGAACGGCCCATCCGATTGAGATGAAATTTTCTACACGCCTTCCTTTCATTCCAGAGCTGTCAACTGTAATAGTTTTTTTTTCTTCTTCCTCCTCCTCCCTCCTCCCCCTCCCAAAATACGTACGTAAAATATGATGATGATGATGAAAGAATCCCCGAACCAAAACGCTAGGGAAAGGGAAGAAAATGACGTGACTACACAGAATCGTCACACGGCAATCATCATCATCAAGTGCCGTGCCGGCTGGCGTAGGCGTTCATGGCTCTCCGTAGATCTCAGTCTTTGGTTTTTTGGATCAACTCTGCTGCTGATATTCCTCCATACCACGGCAATATCAATAACAATTCATCTTTTTATGTGTAAGGAAGTTATCTACAGTCGTGTAGAAGGGAAGAACTAGACGAGTATGAATTCGGAATGGCGAACTCTCTCCTCCTCTCTTCTCCTCCCTCTACCTCCTCCCTCCACCCTCCTCCTCTTCCTCCTCCCTCTCATCCCTCTCCCTCCTCCCTCCTCCTTCTCCCTCTTCCTCTCCCCACCTCCTCCATCCTACTCCCTCCTACTCCCTCCTACTCCCTCCGCCTCCTCCTCATCTTCCCTCCTTCTCCCTCTCCCTCCTCATCCCTCCTCCTCCTCTTACCTCCTCCCTCTACCTCCTCCTCCTCCCTCCACCCTCCTCCTCCCTTCTCCTCCTCTTCCTCCTCCCTTTCCTTCCTCCTCCTCCTCCCTCTACCTCCTCCTCCCCCTACCTCTTTCCTCCTCCCTCCTCCTCCTCTTCCACCTCCCTTTCCTTCCTCCCCTCCTCATTCTCCCTCCTTCCTCTCCCTCCTTCCTCCTCCTCCTTCCTTCTTCTCCCTCTGCCTCCTCCCTCTTTCTCTCCCCTCCTCCTCCCTCCTCCTCCTTCTCCTCTTCCCTCCTTCTCCTCCTCCTCTCCCCTCCTCCTACCCTCTTCCTCTTCCCCTCCTCCCTCTCCCTCCTCCATCCTCCTCCTCCCTCTTCCTCCTCCTCCCTCTTCCTCCTCCTCCCTCTTCCTCCCTCTCCCTCCTCCATCCTCCTCCTCCCTCTTCCTCCTCCTTCTTCATCCTCCTTCCTTCTCCTTCCTCCTCCCTCTTCCTCCTCCTCCTACCTCCTCCCTTTTCCTCCCTCCTCCTCCTCCCTCTAGCTCCTCCCTCCTCCTCTCCACTCTTCCTCCTACCCTCTTCCTCTTCCCCTCCCCCTCCTCCCTATCCCTCCTCCTCCCTTCACATTCCTCCTCCTCCCTCTTCCTCCCTCCTCCTCCCTCCTCCTCCTCCCTCTTCCCCCTTCTCCTTCCTACTCCTCCCTCTCCTCCTCCTCCCTCCTCTTCCTCCCTCTACCTCCTCCCTCCTCCTCCCTTCACATTCCTCCTCCTCCCTCTTCCTCCTCCTCCCTCCTCCTCCTCCCTTCACATTCCTCCTCCTCCCTCTTCCTCCTCCTCCCTCCTCCTCCTCATCCCTCCTCCCTCCTCCTTCTTCTTCCTCCCTCCTCCCCCTCCTCCGTCCTCCTTCTCACTCCTCCTCCTCCCTCCTCCTCCCTTCACATTCCTCCTCCTCCCTCTTCCTCCTCCCTCCTCCTCCTCCTCCCTCCTCCTCATCATCATTCCTCCTCCCTCCTCCTCCTTCCTCCCTCCTCCTCCTCCCTCCTCCCCCTCCTCCTTCCTCCGCCTCCTCCCTCCTCCTCCCTCTACCTCCTCCTCCTCCCTCTACCTCCTCCTCCCTCCTCCTCATCACTCCTCCCCCTCCTCCTCCTTCTTCCTCCCTCCTCCTCCTCCCTCCTCCCCTCCTCCTTCCTCCTCATCCCTCTCCGCCTCCTCCCTCCTCCTCCCTCTACCTCCTCCTCCTCCCCCTACCTCCTCCCTCCTCCTCCCTTCACATTCCTCCTCCTCCCTCTTCCTCCTCCTCCCTCCTCCTCCTCTCTCCGCCTCCCTCCTCCTCCCTCTACCTCCTCCCTCCTCCCTCCTCCTCCCTTCACATTCCTCCTCCTCCCTCCTCCTTCTCCCCCTCCTTCTCCTCCTTCTCCCTCCTCCTTCTCCCTCTTCCTCCTCCCTCCTCCTCCTCCACCCTACTCCTCCCTCCTCCTCCTAATCCCTCCTCCTCCCTCCTATTCCTCCCTACTCCTCCTGTCTCCTCCCTCCTCCACCTCCCTCTTCCTCCTCCCTCCTCCATTTACCCAAGACAGACAGACAGTCAGACAGATAGTCGGGAATGGGATCTTATATGACTACTTATATAATTTAAATGAGATGCTCTCCACCATGGGCTGGGCCGGGTCAGACAGACAGACAGATAGATAGATAGATAGATAGACAGACAGACAGACAGACAGATAGACAGACAGACAGACAGACAGACAGACAGTCGGGAACGGGAACTTATATGACTACTTATATGAATTAAATGAGATGCTCCCCACCAGGAGTTGGGCGATGCCGGGCCGGGTCAGACAGACAGACAGATAGATAGTCGGAACGGGAACTTATATGACTACTTATATGAATTAAATGAGATGCTCCCCATCAGGGTCTGGGCGAAGACGGGCCGGGTCAGACAGACAGACAGACAGATAGACAGACAGACAGACAGATAGTCGGTAACGGGAACGAGAACTTATATGACTACTTATATAAATTAAATGAGATGCTCCCCACCAGGGTCTGGGCGAAGCCGGGCCGGGTCAGCTAGTATAATATAATATAATATAATATAATATAATATAATACGATACGATACGATACGATACAATATAATATGATATGACATGATATGATATGACATGACATGATATGATATGATATGATATGATATGATAAACGTAAACTTACCTAGAAAAGCACAAACTTCCAGTAAATAATTGCGGTTGTTAGCAACACGCCCTGCAAAATATATGTAACTAATCAATTACGTAAGTCATAACATCTGACAGGGAGGTGTCTTGAAGAGATCAGAACAAGAGATTAGCCTTTTGCAAGATGGAAAACGTACTGACCAATAAAAAAGATTGTCAATTGCAACGAGAAATACAGTGTTGAAGTGCTACATCGAACATGTTCTGTTGTATGGATGTGAAACTTGGACAATGAGCAGATTAGGTGAGAAATATCTAATGGCAGTGGAAATGTGGTTTCTGGGGAGAACGCAAAGAATACCGTGTACAGATAGAAAAACCAATGAGCAAGTCCTATAAAAAACCAATGAGAACCGTAAAATGATTGGAGAAATAAGACGAAGACAGTCGGGGTATTTTGCGCACGTTATGAGGAGAAATAAACTGAAGAACTTGATGACAACTGGCAGGATTGAGGGGGAAAGAACACGGGAAATGCAGAGAGGTAAATACCTAGATGGCTTGACCACATGGCATAATCGAGTCGAAAACATAGAGCAGATCCACGACTCTGGTGATCGTGTGAGATGGCGAAACATGACCGCATACGCTTATCGACATGACAATGATAATGATGAGCTAATAAATATACAAACACATACACAAACAGGCCAAGAAAAACACACACACATAGCTAGAATGTAAATTTAAGAAATAATTGCATAAATAGTTACATAAACTTCAGAAATGTTACAGTTTGGATTCTCTCTTTTCCCTAGTGGCAATAATCTGGTTGTGAAAGACGTCAACACGACCCGATATTATCCCGGAAGTAATGTCGGCTACCACGACCTTCACCTGGAGATCCCCGCTAACGTCTCCTGTCAACATTGCATTCTACAATGGACATACGTGACAGGTAAGGCACATCACAAAAAACTACAACGCTGAGAGAATACTACTAGCAAACGTATTTCCTGTAAATTGTGTGTTTTTTTTAAAAATTGTACTGTATCAAGGCGCTTCGATTTGTACCTAATTTGTGTTTTATTTTATGCTGTTATCTTTTAAATTTCATACGTGTCAATTAGGTGCCGTCTCCACAATGAAGGTTGGCTGCAGTGGATCTCCAATATTGTCTGTTTCTCGCCTTGATCATACATTCTGTCAGATTACTGTTCGTCCAACTCTTTATGTTATCTTCCCAATTGTATCCTTGTCTACCTCTTGCCTTCAGCCCTACCCTCATACGTATACATTCGTTTTATTTCTATATGCGTCAGCCTCTTTCAACAGTTCATAAATAAACACACGTATGGCTCTCATTGAAGTAGAAAAAAGAAGTATAGGTTAGAGGACGCATTAGACAACATAAAAATTGAAAGCTATACTTATCGACCGGGATTCAAACCTGTCACCTCCAAATGACGACAGCACTTCGCTGCAGGAACAAGTGTACTTCGACGCATGACCAACTAGACACACTGGAAAGTGTCTTCATTAGCCAGGTCTATCACCTTCGTGAACCCACAATATGGAATTCTAGTGTTAGGCTGTGCCAATTCTAGCTTCCATGTCTCTCATTCTGGACAACGATGTGGATTCACTGGCATCAAGGACTTTCTCTCTCGACATCTCCAAGGCTGATCCGAACATGACATCCCTAGGCAATTCTTATGGCCTGGAGAAATGGCAACAGAAGCTAAACTTTATGGACCACTGAGTGAACCAAATAGACAGTGAAGCATAAACAGGACATACATAGGACATATACAGGACATAAACAGGACATATACAGGACATAAACAGGACATATAAGGACATAAAAAGGGCATATACAGAACATATACAGGACACAAACAGGACATATACAAGACATAAACAGGACATAAACAGGACATAAAAAGGACATATACAGGAAATACACAATGATTTGTTGCATGTCCTTTGCAGAACGTTGGATCAAACTCAGAATGATTTCCAAGGAAAGTTTACTGTCAGTAGTTTGCCACTGCTTTTTGAACGAGAAGTCAACATTTAAGTCTAACAGACCCGTGTGGAATTAACCCACTACCCCGTCATCAACTCACAGGAAGTTTTCGGCCACGATGACCTCTACACAAAAGATAACATTGAAGAAAAAAACACAGATAATACGGACAATAAAGCGAACGGAAGAGGAAGAAGAAGAAGAAACAGAAGATATTCCTAGAGAAGATATGACCTCGGCAGTCACGTAAGCTTGAACCCTATCTCTAACTGGGTCACAGCAGTGACAGCAGACACCACGACACGGTTTTAGGAATGTATTATATAACATGATGGATTATTGTATCTTGAACCCAACAACAAAGCATGCAAGCTTCACCAACATAAAAGCACATCTCTGTCTCTCTCTCTCTCTCTCTCTCTCTCTCTCTCTCTCTCTCTCTCTCTCTCTCTCTCTCTCTCTCTCCCCCCCCCCCCCCCAACCTCAAAATCTCTCCCCGTATTATCAATCACCGGTTCCTTTGATAACCTGTCATAGGCGGTTATAAACGTGTCATTGTCATTATAATATATACGGATTTAAGCCTAGCTTACCGCTATCACCATGTATGACGCCATTTCGGTGAGAGTCCCAACACTTCACCGTCTCTCTCTCGGAGAGAGAGAGCTACGGGACTTAACATAAAGGAGTCTCTCACACGCTCAAGGCGCACAGGACAAATCCATCATCTCATCTCATCTTGTATCGTGCGGTGTCGAGGTGGAGCACAAACAAATGGAGTGTTCGTTTACGGGCTTCATATATCGAGATTCCCATGTACACTGTTATTCCCTCTGTCCATCGTTTACATGGCCGGCCCCTTCTTCAGGTTCCATCCATATCCACCATCAGGGCATAAATAAGTACAGGACCCGTTCACGCCCCTTGGAATGTATTAGTGTCAGGCCTATATTTGTATAGACCAATCAGTACTCGAGACGTAGTAGGGTCAATATCGAGTTAGCCGCCCTCACTTGCAAGGCAATTCCCGGTGCCCATCGACAAAATCAGCCTCAATGCGTATTCGAACCCTAACCACGGGCCCTATCTGTGTGTGCCAGGACTAAAGCATTCTGCTCGAATCCGGTTATACTTCATTTTTTTTTTTTTTTTTCGTGAAGATACTTTTCACCATAAATTCCCGAATGATATTTTCATCTACCGTTTTTCACGTAGATGTATCAGTGTATGTGTTTTGTTTGTCTGCTGACGAGGACTTTGGCCGCAACGTCTGTTTTGTAACTTGTGATAGTGTTCTAGTAAAGTTTACCTATTCTGCTTCTCGTGTTTTGATCACTCATTCTAATGATAGATAGAAGCGATGGCATAGTGGCTAGAGTGCTGGCCTACTGGCCTGGTGGTCACGTTTCGAATCTTCATCCAGACTGATGTATTTTTATTGACCAAAGTCAATAGGAATTAGGAAGAACCTGGAAGCAACAGAGATGTGGTTCCTGAGACGAATGTTGCTAATTCCTTGGACTGGCAAAGTAATTAAACACGATTGTCCGAAAAGAGGCCAATGAAACTAGAACATTATATACAACAACAAGAAAGAGACAAACAGCTTTCTTTGGTCATGTAATGAGAAGAGAGGCATTGGAGAACATCGTGACGACCGGAAAGATCGAGGGGAAGAGAGGCAGATTCAAAGAGAAGTGATGCTGGCGGATTGGGATGGTGGCATGGAGGTATATCATCAGAAGAGTTGATCCATAACACCAAAGACCGAGATCTATGGAGAGTTATTAACGCCTACGCCAGTCGGCATGGCACTTGATGATATATATATATATATAACTTCTTTTAATAACGGAGACACTAGCAATAAATTATACAATATATTGTTCTTGTCTTCATTATTCAATTTCACTAGGGGAAAACATTGTTTTGACAATAACTTGTTATCTGTTCGCTTCAGGCTACAGGGAAGGAAAGAATGGAAATGGACAGTGCGAGCCATGCCTGGGATGCGGTCCCCAGGAACAATATGTCAACTGCGCTGATATACAGGTGAGTTTACTATTTACCCGTTGAGCTACCCGGTAGAACATAGCATTACAACAGCAGATAGCAGTCTCTTGTCTTTGTGAACACAGAATTATAACAGCAGCTAGCAGTCAATTAATTTTCAGGGTAACCATAGAGTTACAACAGCAGCTAACTGTTATTGTGGTTTCAATGTGAAGAGTTACAACAGCAGCTAACTGTTATTGTGGTTTCAGTGTCAACACATAATTACAACAGCGGCTAGCAATCAATATCTTTTAAGTGTGAACATAGAATTACTACAGCATATAGCAGTCAATGTCTTTGTGTATATAGCATTACAACATTAATTAGCAGTCAATATCAGTATGCATTTTACAAAAAGAGATTTACGCTGATATCATGAATTTTTCAATTTAAAATCTGCAGATTTTACCCGAGGGCATGCGACCAGTTATAGACGAAACAGGAAGCCCACTGCTGACCACGTCCAGACCTCAGACCCCAACACCCCAGGTCAGACCAACTACCACGACACCATCTATATTTAGATCTACCACTACAAGAAGCCCAATAGTTCCAACTGTATCCACAAAAGCCCCTACACGTCCTAACGTGACACAGAGCCCAGGCAACGCCACTCCTTGCTCGCCAACGGCGGACATCGTGGTGTGTGAAGCGAAGGATATACAACGGTTGATCCCCGGGATGAACTCTTGGTGCCTGGAGAACTGCAAGTCTGGCCATTGCATGCCGGATTTCTGTGACTGCTACTGCAATTATCCCGGATACAAAATCTTCATCCATCCTACAGCTTTTGATCTGAAAACCAGCCCAAGAACGCCGTCCACTCCAACTTCATCCTCGGCAAAGTATCACTGCTACAAGCCAACATCCTTATGGAGCAGAACGCCTGGTCTCACGGGGTGGTGCGCCAACAATTGTCCGAGCATGTGGTGTGCTGACATGTGTTCTCTTCAAGTGTGTCCTTGATGTAGAAAGAATCACTGGAGATATTCGACTGCAGAAGACTACTGTGTCCGTTTTTGTTGAAGTCCGATGCTTTCATGTGCCGCTAATAAGGACATCGGTCACCTAAGCACACACCTTACAAAAACAATCCGTCCAGGTAACAGCGCTGGTTCGCTCAAAGAAACACGTGTGCAAGCCAATTCAGTCAAACTTCCTAATTGAAGATGCTTGCATTACATTAACCCACTATATACTCATAGAATGAGTGAAGGACACAGAACAATGCCATCCATATATTTAAGACCATTGATTCTCAAAGGTTTTCCAACTGAAGCCCTTGGTTTTATAGACTATAATTCTCGTACCCCCATTCATACAAACACACACCTCTTTCCCCATAGTATGTTGCAAATTCAAAACCTAACTGCATTCAGGGGTCCTTCGATGACCAAGGGAGAGGGGATGACTGTACTAATTTGGAATAGACAAACCTGTTGGACTGACCATGTATAGACGCTTCAATATAAGTACCATAAGTTAACTGCCTGTCCTTTCACAAGACGTCGTAATGAGCCCCAACATTGACTAGCTGTTTGTGCTTTTATAGGCAATTTTATGTTCAGTAGTTTTCCATTGCCGGTCTTCCTGGCCTAGGTGTTAAACGACTTTATCCGTAATCCCGTTTATGCACGTTGGATAACGCAGCGCGCGAGAATTGGTAGCGGTTCTCGCCGCGTTTGTGACTTACGGGATAAGGGAGCCGGTCGCTCAGACAACAACGGCAAACTACTGAGCGTAATTTTGCCAAGAAATCAACAACAGCGGTAAAATGTTGGTGTTGACAGCGACGTCCTGTAAAGGATATGCGAAAAAAAAAATGTTTTACATTAAATGAAAATCGTAAACTAATTACAGAAATTAGACGTAGACAGTCACAATTTTTGGGTCTCGTTATGAGAAGAAATGAATTGAAGAACTTGGTGACTACTGGCAAGATCGAGCGGAAGAGACCAAGGGGAAGGCAGAGAAGTAAATACCTGGATGACTTGGCCAACTTGTATGGCCGAGACAAGAATACAGAGCTGATCTATGACTGGAGATGGAGTGAGATGAGATGGAGAAACATGACCGCCCACGCTTAACGGCATGGCACATGATGAATGTAAGAGTTTTCCATTGCTTTCTGACGGCCAACGCCATTACCATTATGAAAATCAACATAAAGCAGTCTGCTCCTAAATCGCATGGGACTGATTTCGAAGCCGGTATGTTGGCATTGTAAAACGGCGCCCACTACCTCCAAGCCACCGACGTCGACAATAAGTGCCATGACAGCCTTTAACTGGTGGGTGCATTATGATTGGTTGGAAGTCCATGTTATTTTGTTTTCACTCACCGTCGCCCTCTTTCTCTCTTTTGGATCTCAGTGATAAAAACTCCACAGTGAAGCAAGCACGACAGAGGGCTTCTTATCGTCAGAAGCCCCTCCCCACCTTTCCCGGAAAGTTTCGGCCCTTTACCTTCCTGACATTCTCTGGGGGAGAGCCCACCCTGGTCATGACTCCGGGTGTCCTACTGCTCTTTTTTGAGTGTGGATCATTGTCCCTCGCCATCAGGCGAACCCACCCCGACTTCTAAGATACTTGTAATTTTCAACCCCAAGTCAAGGACGAGAAGTCAACATTTTAGTCTAATTGACTGGTGATGGGATTGAACCCGCTACCTCGGCATCAGCACAAAAGAAATTTAAGAGCGAGAACTGATCTATTCGGCCATGCTGACCTCACACTCTATCTACTCCTAAGTAGTTTTTCTAAATAAAATTGCCACAGTGATGGCCTTATGGCCTACTCTTTGCTATTTCCAAACGCGGTGGAATCTTCAGCGCGCGGCATGCCTCCTGTAGAACTGCATCGTTAAGTCTTTTGGGCAGTCTGTAGTATTTTCAACATTCAACAAAGAACCATTCAACTAATGGCCATATTACAAAATTACTTATTTGTACATGCGTGTGTGTGTGGATAAACTACCGAACTAGAGTGGCTCTGGTTTCCTTCTATGTGTATGTATATTTATTACACTGTAATTATTATGTCTATTTATTTCTTCTATTTTGCCTAATTGTGTTTTTCATTGCTATTAATGATCCATTCCCGTTATCTTTCAGTCTTTCATTTACTTATTAATTGTCTAAATTTCAGATGCCATAACTGTTGTTTATTACATCTATTGATTACTCGACATAAACGCATGTTATTTTTGCCTTTATGCATTTAATTGCTTTTGGCGGGTAGTGCATTTTTTTTTCTTCAAAGTTACGTTCAGTAATTTGAGACTGCTTTCTGAACGACAGGCACTCTTACCATTACATGTTGCTCTTTGTGGCAGATGGTACCAGGACATTCTTGTGAGGTGGCCAAGCCATTTCATCTGTTGTTCTTTAATGAAGTGCATGACTGGTTTCAGACCTAATCGTCTTCTGATGTTCTCATTCCTAATCCTATATCTCACAGTTACTCCTGCAGCTCTTCTAACACATCTCATCTCTGTTGTTACCTGAATACTGAAAAGGGCTTGTAGCTATTGGAGTGATGCTGGTAAAAGGATTTCCTTACAACCCGGTGCCGAAGTAACTTCTTCATGAGAATGTGCTGCAGAACACTCTTTCCCCTCTCCAAGCACAGAAGCATATGCAGGACTGGTACTTGAGCGGCGAGGCATGACGATTCTTGGAATGTTAGCCAAACGTACTCTGTGCATAGGCCGTGCCACACAGAGGTGCTCCACGATCTTGGCCTATGAAAGTCCTGTGATGTAATCAATTGTTTAAAACCATGGTAGTGCAATGGTTGATGTAATGAATTGTGTAAAACCATGGCTGTGCAATGGTTGATGAACGGAATTGTGTAAAATGGCAATGGTTTATCTTGCGATATTTGTGGCTCTTTATTTCAGGTAAAAATGTAAATTTATTTACTGTGAATGTATGGATATCTACGGTGAATATATGTGTATCTACGGTGAATGTTTATGGACTTACTGTGAATTTTTTATGTATCTACTGTGAATATATGTGTATCTACTGTGAGTCTATGCGTATCTACAGTGAATGTATGTGTATCTGCTGTGAATATATGTGGGCATAACTTAAACGTTTGTGTATCTACGGTTAATGTATGTGGATCTACTGTGAATATATGGACAGCTACTGTGAATGTGTGTGGATCCACTGTGAATATATATGTATCTACGGTTACTGTATGGGAATCTACTGTAAATGTATGTGGGTCTACTGTAAATGTATGTGGATCTGCTGTGAACGTATGGGCAGCTACTGTGAATGTATGTGTATCTGCGGTTAATGTATGGGCATCTACTGTGAATGGACCGGCATCTAATGTGAATGTATGCAAATCTGCTGTACATTTATGTGGATCTCTTGCATCTGCTGTGAATGAATGCATATCAACTTTAACTGGACTAGTCAATTTGAAACATTAGGCTTATCGATCAACGATTCTGGTAAATCACTTAATGTACATTCAGCTACGAATATGGTCATCTGATCTTTCCCGTCAACCTCTTCTTCTGTCTCATTCACTTACTTCTCTTCTGCTTTCACCTCATCTTCCGATTCCTTTACTCAAACTCTTATTCTTCTGTCTTCACTCATAATCTTGTTCTATTGCTTCATCCACTTACTCTTATTTTGTCTTCACTCATATTCTTGTTCTAAAGTATCTTCCACTTACTCCTATTCTTTCTTTACTCCACCTCCTTTTCTACCACCTCCTCAACCTCGTCTTCTATTTCATACATATAATTCGCTCCTCCCTTCACCTCATCCACATCATCTATTCCGCATTCACCCCATAATCCTATTCTACTGCCTCATTCACCACCTCTCTGTATTCTTTTCCAACCTTCTCTTTCACTAAGGCTTCTTCAAATGATCACCTGTTTAAGGCGAGTTAACTTACCCTGTAACACGCAACAAAACCTGCTGTTAACCCCCGGACACATCAAGTTGAGGATCTAAAAGCCAGTGTCAACAGGAGGTAGTTCCTTCGTCTCATACAGCTCCGACCTACCTACCTACTCATTGTTTAAGCTGGTTTATATAAAATTGATTGATTATTCTTGTTATGTTATTCAAACTGTCAGATACCCTAAATCATTTGGACTAGGTTTTGTTGAATTGAGGAACTGAAAGGCAGTGTGAACAGGAAATGGTGACCACACCTCATGTAACAGTGTCCGGTTCAAAACTATCAGATATAAAGTCATATGTCTAAGCTTTTCTCTGAGTGCTGGAAGGGACAGGAAATGGTGACCACACCTCATATAACAGTGTCCGGTTCAAAACTCTCAGATATAAAGTCATATGCCTAAGCTTTCCTCTGAGTGCTGGAAGGGACAGGGGATAGGTGACATCACCTCATATAACAGTGTCCGGTTCAAAACTCTCAGATACAAAGTGATAAGTCTAATCTTTTCTCTGAGTGTTGGAATGGGCAGGAGATAGCAACCTCACCTCATATAACTGCTAACCGTGTCTGGTTCAAAACTCTGTCCGGTTCAAAACTCTCAGATACAAAGTGATAAGTCTAATCTTCTCTTAGTGTTGGAATGGCCAGGAGATAGTAACCTCACCTCATATAACTGTTAACTGTGTCCGGTTCTAAACTCTCAGATACAAATCACATGTCTAAGTTTTTCTCTGAGTGTTGGAAAGGACACGGCAGTGTGGACAAGAGATGGTCACCCCATCTCATAAATCCGCATATCCGATTTATACATTGTAAAATATCGAAGACCAAGGAAAACAGCCTGCAATGTACATTACGTGACACAAGCAAACCTCAAGATATATAAGTAATGACCAACGTTTTAAAGTAAATTTTATCAAATTTCCCCTCATACGCCTTAAGGTTGAAGAAGAAAAACAACAAAAACACAGATTATTAAACACCTCATCGATAAGAAAAATACGACACTCAGCAGAACAGACAAACATTGAGTACATTTTTGTTTGTTCGCCCGCTTTTAACCAAAGCGTAGTTCACAGACTGATTTTTCCGTGTGGGCTAGCTGTCTCAGGCTAACCCACTTCGATTTTTTAGGTACCAGTAATTTTCGACCCCAAGTCAAGGACGAGAAGTCGACAGTTTAGTCCAATTGACCGGTGTATGGGGTTGTACATTTATTGTTACTAGTATCTTATAATTTAAAACATGACATGTAAGAGTAGTACATTTATTTGTTACTAGTATCTTATCATTTAAAACATAACATGTCTTTTGCACCGGCTTAGGAATGCAGTTCGTAATCTCGCATACAGTGTTGGAAACACAGCTGCGAGAGATTTGGAAGCAGACCACCTTGATTTTGTTTCCATATGAGTGCCGGTCGTTCAGAAATCAATGGCAAACTCCTGAATGTAAACTTATCCTGGAATGACAAACAGCCAAAAAAAAAATGCTGGAGTTGACTGCTGTAAAGGACATGCTGCTAACTTTAACTGTAATTTCCTTAGCATGACACATTATGATCAACCCCAGTCCATATGGCTATTCATAATTTACAAAGCACTTTTACATTCAGTAGCTTGACATTGCTTTCTGAGCGGTAAGTAAACATTTAAGCCCAACTGACTGGCATGTGGAATGTAACCCCAACACCACCATCAGAATGGAAAGTTGAGTATGTTAAACCTCTCAGCCATGTTGATCTCCTCTTAACAATACATAATGAAATGCTGTGAATTGTTTGGCTGCAACGGATCGTTTATATCAACCACTAAAATGAATTGTATATATACATTTCCACTGATGTTGTTATGTAGAATAAATTATTTTGTTTTATCAATTTGAGTTCATTTGTTAATATTTTGGCATGGTGCTCCTGAAATGCAAAATAAGCTAGTTTATATTTCAAATTCTTTTACTCACTATCTCTGACCTATGCATTAGAGTGCGCACACGGCTGTCTGCTATTTGTTACCAGATGTGGTGTTGCTAGACAACTCATTAGATGCTCAGTCGCACTAAGCAGGTCGTGAAGAATGTAAAAGACACAACATGCTTATTATAATGAGAATGCTTGAAATAGGAGAGTCTGGCATATGAGACTACGACCTTTAGCATGAAAATGGAGGTGGAAGCAGTAACAGCGGCATTCCGTTGGTTAGAGGAGGCCACTGCAATACACATTGTATTCATCAAGAACTCAAGGAGTATGCTTAGTATGGTGGAGAAAGGAATGTTTCGTGTGGAATGGCTGTCCTTGCTTCAGGGGTCACAGATTGTGAGAATTGTATGGGTTTTAGCCCTGGCCATGCGGGACTGTAGGGGTGTCGTGTCCTCCTTTAAAGTGTCGTCCCTGGAGTGAGGAGATCCGACACCCACATTATAATATTATTTTTTTTCCCCCCTCAATATTCTGGAGAATCCACCAGCTTCCGTCCAACACACTCCATCAGCCTATGGACACCTTTTCCTATCACTCTCACACTGTCGTACTATGCCCCCTTCTCATACTTCCCCAACGCAACATACTCAACAACTCTTGCTTCTAGAAATTAATAAAGAGTAATTTATTAAAATAAAAGTGTAATGTATATGAGACGTGTATGTGAAGAAAATGTGTGACGTGTTCTATAAAGTGTGTAGACTCTGTCTCTCAGACATCAACTCAGTCAGCTGATCACAGCAAAGATAGACCACAGCACGTTACGTCAGAACAAGTACGTCTCACCCGTTGCCGGAAC
This sequence comes from Cepaea nemoralis, assembly GCA_014155875.1. Taxonomy (NCBI): domain Eukaryota; kingdom Metazoa; phylum Mollusca; class Gastropoda; order Stylommatophora; family Helicidae; genus Cepaea; species Cepaea nemoralis. The sequence goes on along the minus strand of JACEFZ010027844.1, from coordinate 14,249 downwards.
CATCTTGCCGGATAATGCTTTGCCTCTGTAGACCTCTGGTAATGCAATTTCATGAACATCCGAAATAGACACCGGTGGTATTAAGAGTTACTCAGGGACCGGTTGCACTCTACACAATGTCCGTTCCTAATGTTCCTAAACAAACTGCACAAGTCTTTTGCAGTGTGTACACAGTCATTAATGTTAATTGTTACTGTACTGGATCCTCACTCGTGTCTATCTAGCCTCAAGTATAATGTCTTGTGTTCTATTACACGAGATTATATAACACTAGGTAACTATTAGATTGTTCTCCGGTAGTTACTACTGTCTGAATGCTGTATGGTGCATCTGTAATCATCACTATGTGTGGTGAATCAACGTCCTTTTAGCTTTTAGTTGCTTTCTGTATGCAACGTTATTGACTCTTGAACTGGTGTTCTTCAGAATGGGTTTTTTAAGTCTTTCCCAAAACTTGTTGAGTTTCCTTGGATCTGGTAGGGAACCTAGGATAGAAACAACACATCTGGTGATAGTACTAGTCACTGATCCTTTCGGCTGAGTGTAAGCCTATCACCTTGCTTAATGATCTTTAGCTAACTAGACTTAGTCATAGAGCAGATTAGCTACCCACCTAGAGTCGAATCAGGCTATGACAAAGAAAAATATCAGCAAACAGAATGCGGAACCCCGCCCACCAGGGACACCTACGGGAGGATCCCAATTCCCTCATTACTCAACTAGTAAAGCTTATCAACACTTCACTAATCTATTCTAGCTAACAGAGCCAAGTATCACTTCACTACTCTAGCTAGTTTCCACTAACAGTGCTAATCATCACACTATAGTTTCACAAGGCCACAGTCTATAGTAATTATAACGAATATATTATAATAAGTTATACCTTAAATGGCACTACTGCAGTCCTATAAATCATATCTACATCTGCCATATAGGCACGTGTAAAATTAAGTCACTAATTAACACACGGTAGATATTATTTCCACTAGGCGCTGCAGTGCCCTCACTCCGACTAGAGCATTATTCAAGTCCACCCTAGTTGATCCCAACTCGAGTTTATATGGCAAACTACCCAAGTTGTCCACGTGACGTTATCCTTTTCGCCCCCACACAGGTGTTATTTGGACATATCAGCCATTTGCAAGAATCTATTTTCCTGGCTTTAGTCCTGTCAAAGTTGTCAGTAATTGTTAAGATTTTCAAAACAAGCCAGCAAGTTTATGTCTACTTCCAACAAAGAGTTGCAAATAACCCCGTCAACTTCTCGATGTGCCGGAAACCAAGAATTGACAGATGCACTGTTTTCCTGTCTCTCGCTGCCAATTCCGGTTTGTCTCTGACTGTGGACAACTGTCAAGCTTCTGTTCAGTGGTGACAATCCCAGCAGCCATTTCCGTCTGATGTGTTTATGACTTGTCAAAGTGATATCTGATTCAGCGCACTCACTTCCTCCTCACTCACCACCAAATGTGTATATGGGCTGACCTGATGTAACCTGTGCTGTTTTTCCAGTACGGCTGTTGTGGGCCTAGAAAATACACGCCCAGCAAACGTCGGTATATTTATCTGTTTAACTCATGGCAATCTCGCGACATAGGCCCCCTCTTAAGAGAGTAGTCCATCTCACTCTTCTCCACAATGAGTTAAATCCAGATGATTCATTCCTCTTCTTCAGGAGCTGGGTGTCTTGACAAGAAATCCGCTCCAACATTTTCCTTCCCAGGAATGTATTCTACTGTGAAATTATACGGTTGAAGTAACAACGACCACCGCATCAAACGGGCGTTGAGCTTCTGAGAAGTCGCCAGGAACATCAGGGGCTGATGATCCGACTGAACCCGAAACTTAACTCCATACAAATATGGCTGAAATTTTTGCACTGCCCATACGAGGGACAAGCATTCTCTCTCGACGGTTGAATAATTCCTCTCCGCCTGTAGAAGTTTCTTACTTGCGTATGCCACAGGTTTCAAAACCGAAGCATCGTCTTTTCCTTCCTGTAACAAAGCGGCTCCAATTCCAATCGCACTTGCATCCGTTCTCAACACAAATGGTTTGGAAAGGTCAGGGAGCTGTAATACAGGTTTGCTGACCAAGGCCTCCTTTAACTGACTATAGGCATTCTCACATTCTGGTGTCCAAATGATTTGGTCCGGGAATCCCTTTTTCAAGGTTTCCGTCAACGGAGCTCCCAGTTCCGTGAAATGTGGGATAAATTTGTGGTAGAACCCACACAACGAGAGAAAAGATCGCACATCCTCCTTCGTTTTTGGCCTAGGTGCATTTCTGATTTTCTCCAGGTTCTTCTCTTCTGGAACAATGTGTCCTGGAGTGATGGTGTGACCTAGAAATTCCAGAGTCTGGTAACCAATCATGCACTTGGTTGGACGAGCAGTAAGCCCTGCTTCCTTGAGTCTATTAAACACTCTCTCCAAGGATTGTAAGTGGTCATCCAAGCTGTCACTGGAAATCAGAATATCATCCATGAATGAGATGATGGACGGATCCTGTAACGGATCTAGTAAAGTCCTCATCATGCGTGTAAACACACTAGGTGCATTGCTGAGTCCAAAGGGCATGACCTTGAATTCGTAGTGTCCACTGGGTGTACTGAAAGCTAACAGTGGTCGAATCTCCGGTTTGACTGGTATCTGATAGTACCCCCGACTCAGATCCACCTTTGAAAAGTACTGAGCCTTATGGAGCCTAGCGAATAACTGAGTTGGATTCGGCAAAGGTTCCACCTGAAACTGTGTATGACTGTTCAGCAGTCGGTAATCTATACACAACCTGTGTTCTCCACTTGGTTTGCGTAACAAAACTACCCCCGCATTGTATGGGGATGTGGATGGTGCAATCACGTCATCCTCCAGCAATTTGTGTATTTCCCCCTCCAGGGCCTTTTCTTTAGAGAATGGCACTGGGTAAACCTTTTGGCGAACCGGCTCCTGTGTGGTCAAAGTCATCTCGAACTCAACCAACCTCGTTCGTCCAGGTTTATCAGTCAATATCTCCTTATGAGACTTGAGAACCTGGGTTATCCTTTCCCTCTCCTGGGAGGTCAGATCAGGGTTCACTTGCACATCCCTATAGGTTTCCTGGTGTTCCAAGGGATATTCCCTGCCCTCGCTGGTTCCCACTTCTGTCTCCACTGCAACTGCCATTGCCATGAGGTGAGCTGCCTTGTCTCCGGGTCTCTCTTCGTATTTCCGCAAGAGATTGATATGGAAAATCTTCGACTTTCCCCGGATCCGGATTTGATAGTTGGTTCTGGATATCACCCTTTCCACGGGAAATGGTCCTTGCCAACCTATCTCCAGTTTGTTGTTTCCCGTTGGGAGTAGCAACAAGACTTTATCTCCTACCTCTAGAGATCTTTCTTTAGACCTACGGTTGTAGTAAGCCGCATGTCTTTTCCTGGCCTTTTTCAAGTTTTGATTTGCCAGAGTCCATCCCTTATGGAGTTTTTCTTTCAGTTCCTCCACGTATTGATAGGATGAGATCACTTCTTCTGACGTCCCCTCTTCAGTCCAACTCCTCAACATGGCTTCCAACGGTCCTTTGATTGGACGACCAAACAGCAACGTAGCGGGTGGTAGTCCTGTTGAGCCATGAGGAACTTCCCGATAGGCAAAAAGTGCTGCTGGGATATATTCATCCCACCTATCAGGTTTTTCCTGCGCTAATTTCCTGAGCATTGTCATCAACGTGCCGTTGAAACGCTCTACTTGTCCATTGGCTTGAGGGTGGTAAGGGCTGGTATGTATGTGGTTAGAGTGAAACACCCTAAATACCTCCTCCATGAGTTTTCCACAAAACTGAGATCCATTATCCATCAGAATTTGATCCGGAAAGCCTAATCTGGTAAAGGCCTCCATCAGTGCGTCCGCCACTCTTTTCGAGTCAATCGTGGTCAACGGTACCGCCTCACCCCACATTGTACAGCAATCCACCATTGTAAGTATATACATGTTCCTCTTCCTAGTCCTGGAAGTGGACCCACGATATCGATGGCTACCCTCTCGAAAGGAGAGTTCATGATGGGCATCTCACCCAACATCACCGGTGCTGTCCAGTGTTTCGGTGCCACCCTCTGGCACTCAGGGCATGACTTCACATACCGACGCACATCATCTGTCATTCCCGGCCAATAGTAGTGGCAGGAAATCCGCTGCATGGTGGCGGCAATACCCATGTGTCCACTAAAGGAGATGGTATGCCCCATATGAAGAATCTGGGACCGATGAGCTTTCGGGACGACCAACTGACCGTATAGGTTGTCTCCCCTTCCTGCTCTCCTGTAGAGTATCCTATTCTTCATGTAGTACTGCCCCCGTCCTGGTGGATCAGCACTTTTCTGCAGCTTTTTGTAGCAAGGACGTAAAGTATCATCCTCACTCTGGGCAGTTCGTAGCTCCCCCGGCATTGGGTTAGTCACAATTGCGTCTGCCTCTTCCGTTTTCGTCTGAGAGCGAGTCTGCATTGCTCCCATATGGATTGGCTCCCTGGGCATTCCCAGAAAGACATACCGGCAACCTAGGATGACTGGAAAAATGGGATCAGTCAATACAGCGGCCTTGATGGTGCCGGTGACGTACCTTGACCGAATCTCCACATTAGCAATGGGCAACTTCATGACTACAGCACTCTTCTGTGCAGGCTGTATATCCAAGGTTTCACCTGTGAATTGTTCTGGATGTACCAGATCCGCAGAAATCACGGCCTCCCCGTCCAGTCCTGTGTCGTATAAACACTCCACTTGACGACCGTTAACCTCTACCAATTCCACTACCGGTGGTTTTTCCTGGTCTGGAGTCTCTTCCTCGGCCTCGACCTGTTCGGTGGGCTCCACCTTAGGTTTCCCTGAGCACACGACGAATTGAGTGTCTCCTGACTTTCCCCTGCAGTCAATAGCATTGTGCGTGTTTGACTGACATTGGTTGCACCTTTTCCCTGTCCTAGATTTTCTATTGTCGGACTTGAATGAGCTCTCCTGGTGGCGAGCTTCCTTGTTGACCTTGGCCTTTTCCGTGACAACCTCCTTGGAAGTCACTTGACATGCTGCAAAGTGAGGGTTCTTAGCCTTCGATTTGCAGTCCCTCGTATTGTGAGAGGGTGACTTACAAATTGAACACCACTTCTCCGACCACGGTCGTTTAGGTGTAGAGCTTGAAGTGCTCTTGCTTCCCTCCTTCTTCTTCTCTGAATTATCCTCTGATTTTTGCACATAAGGTTCCCACTTTTTGGTTCCTGAGTTTTTGGCTTTCTTCTTGTCATGTTTCTCTTGACTTTTGGAGTTGGTGGAAAGGTTTTCCCCTGCCTCCCCATGTACCTCGACGAACCGTTCTGCTAATTTAGTCACGAGGTCAATACGTTCCGCTCCTTGTTCTCCCAGGAACGTCCTGACAGGTTTAGACATTTGCTTCTTCAGCTGGTCGACCACCATGAGCTCTTCCAGACTCTCATAGTCATGTGCGAACCCAGCCAAATCCATCCACTTATGGAGATAAGATTTAAGACGCAAACTGTAGGCGGCAAACAACTCTCCCGGTTCTCGTTTCGCTGCTCGAAATTTTTCCGGTAGGTATGTGACGTAACCTCGAATCGTTTCAGCAGAGCCGTCTTTAACTCATCATAATTGTTCTCATGTCCTGGTGGCAGGCGAGTATAAACCTCGTATCCCGTCCCGCGTAATCCCTGGGATAGCTTAAGATTCCATTTGTTACGCTCCAGACCCATAGCAACTGACATAGCCTCGAAGCGTTGAAGGTATTGATCAATCTTCTCTTTGTCCTCCTCGTAGACCGCTAAAGGAAACTTCATAGCATGGTACCCATGTCCACCTACTGGTGTTGATCCTGGGATGGAGGAACCTCCAACTGCTCCCTCAGTTTCTCCATTAGATTGACTCTTCAACTCGAGTTCCCTCATCCGGTACTCGTGCTCCCTTTTCTGTGCTTCCTGTTCAGCTTCTAATTTCCTAGCTGCTTGTTCAGCTTCAAATTTCCTAGCTGCTTGCTCAGCTTCCAATTTCCTAGCTGCTTGCTCAGCTTCCAATTTCCTAGCTGCTTGCTCAGCTTCCAATTCCATCCTTCTCAATTCCAACTCGGCCTTTCGATCTTCCCTTTCCGCTTGACGATACTCTCTCTCCACTTCCTGTATGTAATCCGTTAGAGAAGACCCAGCCAATCCCATTTCTTCCCCCTTTGCCTTTAATTCTGCTGTGCTAAGTTTAGGGGTGGCCATTATACAGAGAGGTAAGCTAGCAGGTCTAGTACAATATAACTGCAAATTACTATACAGATATATGAACAAGTACTATCAATCTAGATATTACCACACACAGCACATTCACTCAGTGACAAGAGTAGAATCAGGACCACAGACCTATGCAGACGTGTGAAGTGTGAACAGGTAAGATATTAATCCTAACCCCTATCCACATTCACTCTAGCTGGATTCTCCAAACTGATATCTCCCTCTTATAACTAAGGATCCCGTGTCAAAAGACCCCGTTGTCAGAAGATCCCACTGTCAAACGTTCCTGCTTGCAGGAGATCTCGCTGTCCAAGGATTCCGTTTACGGGAGATCCCGCTGTCCAAAGATCCCGTTTACGAGAGATCCCGCTGTCCAAAGATCACGTTTACGAGCCCCCAATAATGTCGTGTCCTCCTTTAAAGTGTCGTCCCTGGAGTGAGGAGATCCGACACCCACATTATAATATTATTTTTTTCCCCCCTCAATATTCTGGAGAATCCACCAGCTTCCGTCCAACACACTCCATCAGCCTATGGACACCTTTTCCTATCACTCTCACACTGTCGTACTATGCCCCCTTCTCATACTTCCCCAACGCAACATACTCAACAACTCTTGCTTCTAGAAATTAATAAAGAGTAATTTATTAAAATAAAAGTGTAATGTATATGAGACGTGTATGTGAAGAAAATGTGTGACGTGTTCTATAAAGTGTGTAGACTCTGTCTCTCAGACATCAACTCAGTCAGCTGATCACAGCAAAGATAGACCACAGCACGTTACGTCAGAACAAGTACGTCTCACCCGTTGCCGGAACCATCTTGCCGGATAATGCTTTGCCTCTGTAGACCTCTGGTAATCCAATTTCATGAACATCCGAAATAGACACCGGTGGTATTAAGAGTTACTCAGGGACCGGTTGCACTCTACACAATGTCCGTTCCTAATGTTCCTAAACAAACTGCACAAGTCTTTTGCAGTGTGTACACAGTCATTAATGTTAATTGTTACTGTACTGGATCCTCACTCGTGTCTATCTAGCCTCAAGTATAATGTCTTGTGTTCTATTACACGAGATTATATAACACTAGGTAACTATTAGATTGTTCTCCGGTAGTTACTACTGTCTGATGCTGTATGGTGCATCTGTAATCATCACTATGTGTGGTGAATCAACGTCCTTTTAGCTTTTAGTTGCTTTCTGTATGCAACGTTATTGACTCTTGAACTGGTGTTCTTCAGAATGGGTTTTTTAAGTCTTTCCCAAAACTTGTTGAGTTTCCTTGGATCTGGTAGGGAACCTAGGATAGAAACAACACATCTGGTGATAGTACTAGTCACTGATCCTTTCGGCTGAGTGTAAGCCTATCGCCTTGCTTAATGATCTTTAGCTAACTAGACTTAGTCATAGAGCAGATTAGCTACCCACCTAGAGTCGAATCAGGCTATGACAAAGAAAAATATCAGCAAACAGAATGCGGAACCCCGCCCACCAGGGACACCTACGGGAGGATCCCAATTCCCTCATTACTCAACTAGTAAAGCTTATCAACACTTCACTAATCTATTCTAGCTAACAGAGCCAAGTATCACTTCACTACTCTAGCTAGTTTCCACTAACAGTGCTAATCATCACACTATAGTTTCACAAGGCCACAGTCTATAGTAATTATAACGAATATATTATAATAAGTTATACCTTAAATGGCACTACTGCAGTACTATAAATCATATCTACATCTGCCATATAGGCACGTGTAAAATTAAGTCACTAATTAACACACGGTAGATATTATTTCCACTAGGCGCTGCAGTGCCCTCACTCCGACTAGAGCATTATTCAAGTCCACCCTAGTTGATCCCAACTCGAGTTTATATGGCAAACTACCCAAGTTGTCCACGTTACGTTATCCTTTTCGCCCCCACACAGGTGTTATTTGGACATATCAGCCATTTGCAAGAATCTATTTTCCTGGCTTTAGTCCTGTCAAAGTTGTCAGTAATTGTTAAGATTTTCAAAACAAGCCAGCAAGTTTATGTCTACTTCCAACAAAGAGTTGCAAATAACCCCGTCAACTTCTCGATGTGCCGGAAACCAAGAATTGACAGATGCACTGTTTTCCTGTCTCTCGCTGCCAATTCCGGTTTGTCTCTGACTGTGGACAACTGTCAAGCTTCTGTTCAGTGGTGACAATCCCAGCAGCCATTTCCGTCTGATGTGTTTATGACTTGTCAAAGTGATATCTGATTCAGCGCACTCACTTCCTCCTCACTCACCACCAAATGTGTATATGGGCTGACCTGATGTAACCTGTGCTGTTTTTCCAGTACGGCTGTTGTGGGCCTAGAAAATACACGCCCAGCAAACGTCGGTATATTTATCTGTTTAACTCATGGCAATCTCGCGACAAGGGGAATGAACAGGCTGACAAGGAATGCTCCTCTTGGTGGTAGATTACCCATGGACAAGGGAGAGCTGGTCGAACGCCTGTGGGACCAGGAGGAGAAGGCGGCGGAACAGATTGAGAACCTGTATGTGAAAAGTATGATATGGCGAGTGATCGGCAAGGGGATCTGGAAGAATCTCAAAACTGAGAGGGAAGACCAGGAAAATTTTCAATCAGATAGCGGTGGAAACGATTAACAATGTGACTCTTCACTGTTGAATGAGGGGACGGAGCTCTTGTGGGAATGATGTCCTGAGTGCAGTGATGTCGGTTCATAGCTCAACACAACTCACCTATAAGAATAAAGCGAGCAAATGAGAACTTTACATACCACGGTGAAGTCTCACTTCAAGACGTGGAATCATTCACTTATTTAAGCGGAAATGTGGTCACAGATGAGGAACAGATCATCATCATCATCAAGTGCTCTATCAGCGGGCACAGGCGTTCATGTATCTCCACAGATCAGTCTTTGCTGTTCTGGATCAACTTTGCTGATGATATTCCTCTATGTCACTGTCTCAATCCATCCAGCATCATTGTTTTTTTGGTCTGCCTCTGCCTCTCTTCCCCTTTATCTTTTCTGTTGTCACAGTGCTCTCCAATGCCCCTCTTCTCATCACATGACAAAACAAAGCCGTTTGTCTCTTTCTTTCGTATATTATATTCTAGTTTCTTTAGCCTTTTTCATACAATCGTTATTAGTTACTCTGGCAGTCCTTGGTATTCGCAACATTCGTCTCAGGAACCACATTTCTGTTGCTTCCAAGGTTTTTCTAATTTATTCATTTATATTCCAAGATTCACTGCCGTTCAACAAAACTGGCTTTACTTTCTTACATTCAATGATAGTGACTTATTGCATAGGCTACTTTTAATTTTCTGAAATGCAGCTTTTGCTTGCCCTATTCTGCTCTTAATCTCCGTTGTGCGCCTTCCATCTGATGTTATACATGGGTGATGTGTTACATTGCCATTGCCTCCCAGTTTGATCCAGGCTTTACTTTCTTACATTCATTGGTAGTGACTTATTGCAAAGGATACATTTCATTTTCTGAAATGCAGCCTTTTCTTGCCCTATTCTGCTCTTAACCTCCGTTGCGCGCCTTCCATCTGATGTTATACATGGTTGATGTGTAACATTGCCTCCCAGCTTGATCCAGGCTAAAATGGGTACCTGGAAATATCTTGAGAAGGCAACATAGTGATAATTACCACATCACCCACCGACTGCAGACGTTTTTTTTTTTTTTTTGGCATATCCTATTTACATGACATCGCTGTCAACACCAGCATTTTATTTTACTGCTGTTGTTATGTCTTAGCAAGTTACGTTCAGTAGTTTGCCACTGCTCTCTGAACGACCGGCTCCCATACCAACACAGTAAGACACAGCGCGACGCGGCTTGCTGCCAAATCGGTCACAGCTGTGTTTCGAACGGAGGTAAGTGGGCTCACAAATTGCGTTCGCTGGTTTATACAACTATGGGGTTAGTACCATATGTCCAATGTGCTTTCAGGTATGTAAAAGGGCCTGTACTTTACATTGCTTTACTTTACTTGCTTTAATTTACTTTACTGTACCTTGCGTTACTATACTTTGCTTTATTTTACTGTACTTTGTTTTAATTTACTTTACTTTATTTTCCTTTACTGTACTTTGCTTTACTGTACTTTATTTTACTGTACTTTCCTTTGTTTCACTTTACGTTACTTTGCCTTGCTTTACTTACTTAAACACTGGAAGTCTCCGCGGCGAAGTGTTCAAGCTGTCCCCCTCACGCTCCGAAGGTTGTAGCCCCATTCCGGGCTACGTCTTTCGATTCACAAGTACATTTTTCTTGGAGACTTCTGGGGGTCATCGCTGGAGCTACAGAGTTCGTGCTCTGTGCGATAGCTTTCAGCAGGCCTCCTTGCGGAAGGAGACCGAGCCATATGGGATAAATAAAATACCCAGTGCAATGAAGTCGTTCCTCTCGACTTTTTAATGACTTACTTAAACAATGCAATGAATTAAAGTGTGCATATAATTTTTGGGACACCCTGTATGTATTTCATATACCAGAGATGCTGCACTTGCAGAATTAGTGGACATGGTCTACAGTTGGTATTCTTTTGTGAGTCTTTTAGTGCTGTGACATGTATGTCTTGTCTCTGTAGGTTGACAGACTTGCTATACTCTTAAATCTGTTACTTACTGACTTTTGAAGTCTTCTAGTGTCGTGACATATAGGTTTTATCTCTGGAGACTGACACACTTGCAATGCCGTTATATTTCTTGCTTACTAAATTGTGTAAGGCTTTTAAAGGTGCGACATGCAGGTTTTGTCTCTGATGGTTGGCAGACTTGCACTACTGACTTTTGTAAGGTTTTCAGTGCTTTGACATAGGGCCTAACATGTTTTGTCCCTGGGGGTTGGCACGTTTGCAACACCTTAAATCTCTTATCTACTGACTTTTGTAAGGCTTTCAGTGCTTTGACATAACATGTTTTGTCCCTGGGGGTTGGCACGTTTTAAACACCTTAAATATCTTATCTACTGACTTTTGTAAGGCTTTCAGTGCTTTGACATAACATGTTTTGTCCCTGGGGGTTGGCACGTTTTAAACACCTTAAATCTCTTATCTACTGACTTTTGTAAGGCTTTCAGTGCTTTGACATAACATGTTTTGTCCCTGGGGGTTGGCACGTTTGCAACACCTTAAATCTCTTATCTCTACTGACTTTTGTAAGACTTTTAATGGAGTGACATATGTTGTTTGTCTCTTGAGCTTGACAGATTTACAACTCTAAGACAGTGGTTCTCAACCGGTGGGGAATTCCCTCCTAAGGGGGGGGGGGGATTTTGGGGTTTCCGGGGGGGGGGGGGGAATGAAGATTATTTCAAGATCGCGTTAATACAAGAACCGATTACTTGATATTGTTTTTCCATTCATACTTTACGGTTCTGCGCGAATCACCCTTCTGAAATTCATTTTATAACGTAAGTAGGTCCTCAAATCACGTTTTATGTAGATGTCTAGACTTGTTTTAGTATGTGCTACTAAATTTAGCTTCAATTATTACGTATACTGTGTAGGGGCAGGGGGGGGGGGATTTTTAGGGAGGAAATACGAAAGGGGGGGGGGGAATGACGTTCTAAAAATATGGTGGAGGGGGGGGGGGGGAAACGGGCCAAAAAAGGTTGAGAACCACTGCTCTAAGATATCTTCTTACCTACGGACTTTTGTAGGCTTTTAATGACGTGGCATATATGGTTTGTCTCTGTAGGTTGACAGGTTTACAATACTCTTAAGATCTCTTCTTACCTACTGACTTTTATCTACCACTGGTCGTCGGGTTATTCGGTTAGAAAACCTGAATATGTCACTGCAACAAAAATCTCGTCTCATCAACATATTCTCACGAAATTAACATGATAGTTTCCCTTAATGGGCATCCACCACGGTAAAGTGTGGCAGACACAGCCCTGGAGATAGAATATACACCTGAATACATGGGAAATTTAGAAGTCTTAGCACAGTGGTTCTCAATCTTTTTTGGCCCGTTCCTCCCTTCACCATATTTTTAGGACGTCATTACCCCCCCCCCCCTTTCACCAAGTTGTTAATTTGGTAGCAGACATGTTGTATTATATATCAAATTAAAGGGGAGTGAAGAGGGAAAACTACTGTATAGAAGTCCATGACAGATACGGAAAGTTGCCTAAGACGGTTAATCATCCCATGGCACTTGGTCAGTTAAAATATGACATACTCTGCAGAAAACCACACTAGTGAGAAGGGTAGAAGACACATGCAAGACACTGGGTTCAGTGGAGAGGGATACATCATCAAGAGATGGACTTGAGAGACGATGTTAGACTGAAAGTGAGAGGCAGAGAAGGCTGGAGATCTGTTACCGCTGTCCTTTGTTGTTTAGGTGGCAACTGGGCTCATCTATAAATATATATATATATATATATATATATATATATATATATATATATATATATATATATGTGATCAAGAAAAAAAAAAGGGGAAGAAGGAGAGAGGGAGGGAGGAGAGAGAGGAGAGAAAGAAGAGGGGTGTATGAGGGAAACGATATAAATAGTGTGAAGCCTAAAAGTTCGTTCCTCAGTCGAACTCTGCCCACTACACACTACCTTTGATAGTAAAGAAATATGAAGAGAGAGAAGGAGAAAAAGGATGAGAGAGAGAGAGAGAGAGAGAGAGAGAGAGAGAGAGAGAGAGAGAGAGAGAGAGAGAGAGAGAGGAGAAAGAGGAGGATGAGAGTAAGGGATACGACAGATGTAGGTTCGTGTCTCCGCGTGAGAACAATAGTTAATTACTATTGCACCATCAATGTCTCGTGGTGTATGTTATCAGGTTATAGAAGAGATGTACAGCCTCACCAGGTCTCTAAGCTACTCTAATCTACACAATCTCAGACTGACAAGTCGAAATAAAAGGCAACTCAAACATATTTATTTTCTTCTGAACGGTAACAGAGTGACAATCTACAGTATAATCACATAAAGTAACCAGTACATGCATTGAAGACACATCTATGTATAATCGACTCCAAAAAAACAACACAATACTGCATGACGCCACAAGGGGAGGTAGATAATGTAATAAACTATACAACCAGATGTTAGGGAATCATTACCTACTATCACCTCCTAACCGCATGAAGAAAAGGACTAAATCTAGGAATTACACCGGCCTTTGTTTCATAACTATCTCTCCGTAGGCTTATCAGTGGTACATGTATTCAGCCCAAACACCCATTGATCCACAGATTGATCCATCAATCCATATACCCAGGGAATTAATTCGCTCCCATCCAACTTGTTCAGCGGGTAACTGTTTACCCAGACAATGTATTCTTCTTCTGCCGTCCCGTTGTCCTTCTGGGTTTCATATCTGAAATACGATTGCTTTCTTCAACCTCTCGTTTGTCGTGAATCCCACTTGACCTTTCCAATCATGTTTGCCATTAGTCTCCTGTGTGATTCCGATCGCAGTGTTTCCCGTGTGATTCCGATCGCAGTCTGGCTAGTGGTTGTCCTATCTGACGTTAGCCATCATCTGCAACTACTGAGTGCTCTTTAGCCAACAGTCCTTCTCAAATGGCTTGCACGCCATTTTGTGATCCTCGGAATTTGCGTTCCACTCCATCAGATTTATCTATCTGGAATAAATGGTTCACAGATCCTTGACCATCCTACTTCACTTCGGCAGTCCAGACGAAACTGTGATATGTGCATCTCTTCCGTCTTTAATACTGCCCCTCCATCTTCTTAGACACTAAACAGCCTGGGATATTGACATCACCATTGCTGAAGTTCCCAACTCACACTTCCTGCTGGGCTGGGCGACCGCCCAGCCCTCGGATCTGTTGCTACCGCACTCTTGCTCGTTCCACACTGTCTAAAAAACTGGATCCTAAAGTATATATTACTTCTCGAGTTGGCGCCTTTCTTGAATCACGTGGCGTCGCTGTCCCTTGTCCTCCAATCAGTAACCCCCGCCCCCCAACCCCCTTTTCTTAAATT